>UYYA01004024.1:63199-108590 GCA_900624975.1 Angiostrongylus costaricensis | reverse complement strand
GTAGAGACGGTGATTGCATGAGCTCGGGTATAGTTTATCTGATCTCCTGTAAGACGTGTGCTGACGAATACATTGGCGAGACGGGTAGACCCCTCTGTGTCCGCATGAAAGAANCAAAAATAGACCAAATACCCCGCTAGGCACGCATAGGACCCAGAGACATAACGGGGACGACTTCGAAGTATGTGTCACGATCCTCGCATGCGAATCAAGAACACAGGCGCGAAAAACTCTCGAGGCACTCTGGATTAATTCCAGAAATCCGAAAATGAACCGCAGGGAAGAATGCCTCATTATCACGCGTGATATAGGGCAGTATATAAAACTGCTTTTCTGATGTGAGGGGCACATCTACGTGACATACTTAGTGGAAACCTCATAGAAAGCGGTGAGTGTGCAAAGCTGTGTTCAAAGTGATTGAAATCTTGGTTTGGAGTTTCTTTGTTTGGTTATGGAGGCGTCTGGCCGAGTGAGTTGCTATCAACTTGACCTTTCCAGGCTCTGAAGAAGGCGAAATCCGCCGAAACGTCAGCTTAATCGTGAACAAGGAATAGTAACACCTCGCGTTTGCTCAACAAAAATACGAAGAAAATCACTTGAATAAAGTTAGATCGAGAATAGAGGTTTGTTTGAAAAATAATGGTTTCTAATTACATTCTATAGTAAATCTTGGTAATGCAAATGAAACACGAGTGTACAGTAGCAAAGTGCACCCTGGCGTAGAAGAATTTGCTACGAATTCGTGCCTTTTTCTGATGGACGCTAGTTCAGACGCTTTCAATTCGGCTTTCCACACTCTGTCAGGCACGACCGTTGATGTTCTTGCTTTGTTTGTTGTTGACGGTTAAATCAGCAATCCTCGAAAGACCTACCAGATCGCCCAAAAGACAGACGAATGAGTCAAAAGACGACTTTGTTAAGAAATTTTTTTCTAAACCGTCTCTGAAAGTATTTTTAAGAAACGTAAATAATTAAAGGCTGAGGTGTTAGGCGTCGATCTCTACCTTAGATATGCGTCGTTATCTTTCATTCCACTCCAATATGTGATATTGTAGAAGTGAATGGATGCATATTTGGCCTATACGATAACTTGAGAAAGCCCGCCTATATATCAAATCAGTAAACATTCACAGTTTTGAGGGTAGCATCCTAACCTCAAAAGGTCCGAATGGTTAGTTAGCCTGGGGTGCTAGATCAAGCTAACTACCCATTTGTATGGTATAGCACCACTAACCACTGCGCTATGCACACTTTTTCAAAAAACTCCAATATATACATAAATATATTTATATACTCAATAAAATATGTTACCTGTAAGACGGGAGCATGTTGTGATATGGAGAAATGTGGATTAATTGAATTTGAACTCTGGAAAGCTGAGATAGTTGACAACAAGTTGACAGCAACTAGTAGAACGGTCGATGCTGGTCGACGTAGGAACTGAAATTCGTATATCGCTTTTTTTTCGTTAATACTTTATATTACAGAGTTTATGTGGTTTAAACTTTCGTTTTTACTGTACTGTTCTATCCATAAATGCAAGAGATACTTTCTAATACCACTTCAAATAAATATTACTTCCTTGGATACTTAGACGACCCGTCCTCACTGGTAGTGCGGGCCCCAGCACAACTTCCATTTTTCGGAGTTTTGCTCGTTTAGCTATTGCGTTTCCCTGGAGTCCCAAGGTCAGCCCAGCCAAAGTCTCCCCAGATGGTAATTATCACAGGCAGTCGCAGCCCTTGTAGATCAGAGGGAGATTTGCCATCATGCGACTAGTTCGATACCAGGACGATGGTGGATCCTGGTATTGGTTAACTAAGAGTGACTTAGTTGGGCTTCGTTATGGAAGCGCCGGACTCCTAGTCAGCATGGGAAACCCTTCTGGGGGATGAATCCCTCGCTGTACACCTTAGCACTACAACCAGGAACACCTTCCCCGCCTCGATGATGCGGTAAACCATTGGGAAGCAAATGAGTATTATATAGAACAGCAAACCAAAAATGATAAGTGTTTCTCTTGATACCTGTGACATCTATCCGATTTCTCTGTTGGTCTCAACCTTGCCTGACTTTCATGGAAATCTACAAAAAAAAGCGTAAAGAAATATCTTAAATAGTTACTGTGAGGAAATACCTGAAAATAAGACGCACGGAGCGAGATTTATGAAAGAAAAGCGGCGAAAATGGGAAACAAAAGAAGACAATTCGTGAAAATCGGGGAGTAGAGGCTTTGAGTGAAGAATATGGATGGAAATTGTACGAAAGAGCACTCAGAAAACAAAGGAAGCGAATAACCGATCAATTTCCATTAATTGCACGGAACTTAACGGTTTGCTGCTCACCGTATAAAAGTCTCCAAATGATTCAATGTTGTTTTAAAAAATATCTCACTAAAAACTCGCGCTTTAACGTCGTCTTATTAGTTCAAAAATAAACAAGAAAACAGGTAATCTTAAAAAACTTCACAAGCGATTTTCGAAGGTGTGTAAATTGTCAATGGATAAATAAAGTTAGCTTCAGATAAGAAACAACCAACTAAAGAAAGGCGGGTAAATAAAATACGTGTCAGCATTAACCAATAGGATGACTTTTTTCGATTAAATCTCATAAAGGGCTTTTCTTCACTTTTCACAGTACTGAAAAGTACTGAAGAATTTCGAATAACGACCGCAACGATGAACGATTACGTCATCGGTCTCCTCGCATTTGTACGAGATTCCTCGGCCTGTTTGTATGCTTAGCGTTGGTTTGTCCATTGGGTGTGCTGAACCAAGTCCAGACTGGGCGAAATCGGTGCAGTTTGACTGAAGGACACAGAAAGAATAAAGATTAGCGAAGGCGAAACTCAAAAACATGTCTAACCAAGCGATTTCTGGAGAGAACTAACAAACTATGCACAAAACCCAAACACACCAGGTATTGAAACAATCACAAACCTTTTGTAAACGAGCTAGAAGATAATTTTAGAAACTTAAAAAAAGCAAATTCTTGTAGAATAATACAGAGTATTAAGATTTTAAGATTAGGGAAAAACTACATGAAAATGAAGAATGTAACCGCCTTCACAGCCGGTTTCGTTGAGGGCAGTCAAATGTTTTGTTTACAAACCTTTTTTGACACCATAAATAAGCGGGTACGCAACAAAAAAAGTTTTAATTATTTCAGTCTAAAGCACGTTAAGGAAATGAATTCGCGAGAAGCACAAGCCCACATGATCGGAGTGACTTTTCCGCGACCCACCGTTGTCGTCGGCCCAGAGATTTTACAATCAGCTCATGCCTTTCTAACCCGAACAGAATTTGTTGTCGTGACTTGTCGCAGCCGACTTTAAGCTGATTAGTCACAGTGAATGAAGACTCGGTCGCTTCCAAACTCAAATATCACGTCTAAAAGGCTCCACTTCGATCTCGTACCCGCAGAGGGTGCGTTCTTTCCGTTGATAGTCGTAGACGTCCTAGCGAAGGGTGACATTATGTCCCAACGTTATGTCCCACGTGTGCTGTCAACAGATTTTTTGTACACTTTCTACTCAGCTAGTATTTGGGCAACCGAATAAGTTTTTGTCTTAGAGCCCTGAAACAGGCGTAGTAAACGTGTATCCCTGCACTCACAACGGATTACTGCTTATGCAGATAATTTCTGCATTAGAGAAATGTTCACTGCCCTGTAACCGGGTTTGGAGGAAGGAAGATGGCGATACTTGCTCCAATTTGCCTTTCGGACAAAAGCTGTATACTCTTGGACGGCCCTTTCATGGTGTAAACTGAAGCTGTATATCACATTTTGAGACCTTGGCAACCATTTCCATAGCCATGATGAGG
Source organism: Angiostrongylus costaricensis (assembly GCA_900624975.1). Classification (NCBI taxonomy): domain Eukaryota; kingdom Metazoa; phylum Nematoda; class Chromadorea; order Rhabditida; family Metastrongylidae; genus Angiostrongylus; species Angiostrongylus costaricensis. The sequence goes on along the minus strand of UYYA01004024.1, from coordinate 104,766 downwards.
CAGTGAAGCAATGAATGGAAATTAATGATGAAATAATTAATATAAAGGAAACTAAGTGAGATATCAAAATAATGCTTAGAATTTTTTTTTCAGCGAATGACTTTTGTATACCTGGGAATTACCAATCAAACACAGACCACGCTACTCAGTTTATGGTGAACGAAAAGCTTTCATCTGAACCGAAAGAAACTGCGGTGATTCCTCTGCCACAAGCCCTTCTCTTATTTTCATTGCTTCGTTTCGTTTGCAAACGCTATGAACGGAATCTAGCCCCTAATTTGTTGTGAGTAAACCTGAGATGATCGCGTACTAAGGTAAAAAAGGTTGCGAGGTCGAGACGGGTCGAGACGGCTCGGTCAAAAGTTGGGCAAACATCTCCCTCGGAAATGTAGAGTAAACGAGCCGAGCCCGTCCATCTGTTCGATTTCGATGCGAGCCTCACGCCACAAGAGGTTCATGGCCTTTTATGACCAAACATAAAACGATCATGACATCGAACTCAAATAACTGAACAGTCACGAATCGGTAAAGAAATGAAAAAGACAAGGAACGAAAAAAATTTACTCCTCTATCTTTAGGCGCTCTAGACCTTCTTTTATCACTAGAGCTACGTTAATGAGTCCTTTTTAACAGACACTAAAAGTACTCTTAATTACTCGCCTAAATAACGGTTTTCTGGTTTCCACATGTGGTACTGACATTAGCAAATACTTCCACTTGAGTGTCGCTTGCTCTTTTGGATTAGCGAGACGGATTTCTAGAGATTTCACCGAACTTGGCATCAAAAGCCGTTTAGGGAGCTCTTCCTGAAATCGTTTGATGGTATTTTGGGAAAACAACGACGTGAATGATAGTGGGTCCCAGCAGTAATGGATTCTTCATTTAGCCGAAAACTTGTTCTTCCACAAAGGAGGACTTCATTTCAACCATGAGCCATATCACCGGCGGGTGAATAACCGTTTTCGTGGTTTGACCTTTTCATTACCGAAACGATGAAAAAATTCTAGGAAGGTAGGAACTTTAAAAAGAAGTAGTCGGAAGAAATATGCTATGTAAAACATGCATTGGCGATGTTTAAAAGGTAAACGAATGTAACTAGGACTTAGCGATAATCCAGCCATTACTCTAAAAAATGAAACTTTGTTGTTTCATTTTTAAAGAAGGAGAAGAGGAATAGTTCTAAAATAACACTTATGGTTACGGTAGCAGAAATTGGGTAGGTTTCAAGGAATATGTAGAAGCTGCCACCATTCGAAGCATAGTGACCACCAGTGAAATGCCGGAAACAATAGTCTAATTCCGATAACCCGAGTAATAAATTAGCCAGTTATGCCTTAGTCGCAGGAGAAAAAAATAGCGTTTTAGGGATAAAATATAGTGGGTTAATAGCGCCCATGTTGTGTTGTATGTTAGAAATGTTGCATATTTTGATGTGAGGGAAGCTCGTCCGTGATGCCGACATTCACATTGGCTCATGTCCGGTCAACTGATGACACGACGTGCAAATAACGTTGAGTAAGTACCCAAAAAAAGAAATCCACGCGTGTACATATATACATACATACATACATACGTACATACATACAAACATACATACATACATACATACATACATACATACACAGATACATACATACATGAATATGCATGCATACACATGTAAACTGACATAAATTTGCTTTAACAAAGGTGTGAGTTAATAATGAGTGAAATCATAGAATTGGAACCGCAACTACAGTCTCAGCCAAGTTGCTGAGAACATTAGAGTACATGTTTTGTATAAGAACAAAGTGCTCGGCGTTGGTCAGTCCATGAGGTACCCACTTTGTATTTTACTTAATCAAGTACCGTGGAGTTGAATAAATGCACATTTGGCGAAGATACAATAACTGGTAGGTTATCAATGCATCAGCTCAGTGATTTTCTCTTTTCTGTCAGGCTTGGTACCAATTTATCAACGCTGGAGTGAACAGCTTGATTAGTTTAGTGGTTAGCATAAAACCAAGGATGTTGTATATAGAAGAGAATCTCTAACCGCACCGCACCCGCAGTGTTCTCTGTTTTTCAATGAGGTATTGAAACTATTTATGTAAAAACAGTAATCTCTAGTGATATGGGCTAACAGTGGTAGTCGAAAATATATGAAGGCATCCATCGCAAGTCATTTCAAAGACAAAATTTGCCTTCAGTCACCTCTGAGGATAAATGATGAAGTAGAATAGATGCAATAATAGAGAGTATATAGAATGCATGATGCATTCCTCAGGGATTTATCAACGTCGAAAGACCTGCCCTTCATTTATCAATATCCAACAATACGCTTGAAGTATTACATATTTTTGCTATATGCCCTTTTCCCAAATTACTTGTTCCCTGGTAAAAACTCGTTGCCATGAAACCACCACTAATTCACGCTGTCATCTGGAAACCTTCAATCAACTACTTTGCCTAAAACAATTCTCCTGATTAATCTCTTTAGTCAAGTAGTTTTTTCTAAGAGTTTTCTTATACAACGACTTTTCGCTGGATGTGAAAGAAGATAGCACAGGGGCGTCGTTCACATTATCACAAACATCACATGAATACGTCGCTGGATAAGGAGAGCATTTGAGACAGTCAACACTAAACAGGCGTATTGTTCATAGTAACTCAAAACTCCTTCCTTTGCCTCTTTCCTATTGCCATATCGTCTTTTTTGGGCAAACAAAACAAAGACTAGCAAAGTTGGAGTGACCATGATTGGCGTTTGGCATTTCGTTTAGTAGCAAAACACTGCACTACTAAACAGACGGTCGTGCATTTTCTGGGTCTGCACTCATCCTTGCTGGTGAGGCTTCACGTTTTTTGATGGAGCAAGCTTTTTCATCCTTTAGTCTTGTGAGTTATACTATGAAGTTTATTATGGAATAGGCATCGCTAGTGTAAAAATAAACGAGTTGCATTTAATGTGAAAAATCGGAAACCAGTAAATACGGGCTCTGTGTATCTGGGAAGCCATCATTTTGTCTCGAAATACAATAAAACCGTACTATCAGCGATAATATGAAATGCCTTCTAAGAAAGGATGGCCGACACGAGAACTGCAGTGAGGAAGAAAATGTCGAATGAGAGCTTTTGGACGAGCATTGCTACAAAAAAAAACTCAAACAAAAGGAGTGGTGAAACACCAGCACAATCAGATTGAAGCACATACAGTGAAGCACTAGAGGATAAACCTACTGTAATGTACCCATCATACGATGGTTATGAATATTTGGAACCATTTTTTAGGAAAAAACGTTGTAAGCTTTCGTTGAATACAGCTCTTAACATAAAGGTGATAGACTAACACTTGGGTCTAGAGTCACCTACCTTCTGATGTATCTTAAGTGTTGCATAAATTCACTGGCTGCATTTGATGGTGGCAGGAGGCGGGTAGCACCATAGTTGTGATAACGATCAACAGGAGCACCGTATTGGTTCGATTCTATATCACTCTGATCTCACCAAACCTTTAATCTCTCCGGGTTTTAGAAATTGGTAACGGACTTGTATAAAAAAAGCTCGTTCTCTGCAATCCAATTGGGAACGCTTTAGCACGGTTCTACAGGGACACCAGAGAGAGTCGACTCGACCGGCATCCAACCGCATTCATATGATCATGGTAATGATGAAACTCATGAAAAAAACCCAAGAAAGATGAGATTACGGTGTCGCTTCGGCCAAAAGCTTATAAACACATAGTAAATCTATAATTTGCTTCTGGACAACTGCTTTTATCTATGTGAAGTTAACCATGAAGTAGCTAGTAGCACAGTAGTACAATTCTCAAAGCTGAGAGCTTAAGGAATTCATGTTGAATTATCCGATTAATCGGCGAATACTGATCACTTGGTAGAATAATTGCATATGACACTCAGAGATGCACCGACTGTTATGAGAGGAAGAAGAAGAGTGATTATTGCTGCAAACGCACTCAACCAGGAGCGTAAAAGACTGGAGCTGAATTATCTGAGCCGATGATTGTAAACCTAAGACAAACGAAAATGATTTGGTGGATTAATATCGATACCGTTCAGTATAGGTCAGTGTCAGACAATTAGTAGTATATCAGCCGATAGCGTTGAGGGATGTAACGAATGTTAAGAGGTGGAGGAGGAGAGTGACCGTTATGGTAAACACACAGTCTTCGTGTGCAGCCCTCCTCCATTGTCATTAGACACTCTCATCACCTGACGTATTCGAATCGGTGTTGATCTTTTGAAATATTTGCAGTGACGCACGACGTCTGAAGATTTTTAAAAGAAATCCCTCGAGACATGGGAAAACATCTTAGAAGCTGGTAAGTGAAAGACTACTAAGCGTAGCCCTTCCAATATTCCAGCGATTTTCTAGTTTTTTAGGTGACCTCGTAAGATTTTTTTAATGTCAACACGCGGCGTATCTTTTTGTTGATAAATTCTACAGTTTCCAACGATAGAAGAGCGAGATGAAGACTCTTGAGAAGAAGCGACAAATTTTTTTGCCAAAAAAGTAACCAGAGGGAGAAAGAGAGGAAGACAGAGAGAGGGAATTACAAGAGAACATTCTTCTCAGAGAAAAAGGGAAGCATGCAGTGTAAGCTGAGAAATTCAGGAAACGTAGTTCCCCTAGAAAAATCATTTTTGTTGCGGCACGTCACAATTCAACAAAGAAATAGATGGTTTTTATTCCTAACCGAAGGCGGAGTAGATAGTACAACAGTGATCCACTTGCTTAGTGTTCAATCCATAACGCACTTTTTCAAAATTTCTGGCTAGTTTCTTTCGAAACTATTGTATCCGGTACTTTTGAATAATTCACGACTTCTCCTAGCGTTGTGACGAAACTGCATGAATAATCGTCGTCAGAAGGGTTTGTTAAGGATTGCACCTGGTTGTGGCCGTCTTCCATCTTGAAGACTCCCAATATTCTGTTTATTTTTAACCTTCAATCGAGCCAATATTAGGTAGAGACAAATATAAGCACAAGAAGAAATCTGAGGTGAGTCCTCTTCAGAATGGTGTATTATATACGAACATGAAATGTGAAACGTAATATAAACTAAACAGTCAAAGCTTGAAGAACAGAACAATCTTTAAAATTCTAGGCAATCAATATAAGGGCGGATGCTTCTTTATTGGAACAGGAGGAACTTTGAAATCCGTTTAGATTAGTCACACAGAAGTTATTTATAAAGAATAAGCGATGAACTTGAACTTGATCAACCCTTAAGAAGCATCATGTATTCAACTCCTTTCATAGCAACCTGGAAGTAACTGAAAGCATATCCGCTCCAAAGGATGGTTTCTGGGGTCAGCTAAGTGTTTTATTTTTCACGGATAGGTTTCACACCAAATGCCCAACGTTGGACAGGAGGAATACTTGGTTTTCTCAGAGTTAGGTCGAACGAATGATTCCGTCATTATTGTAGAGAACCTCTAGTCACTGCGCTAGGTGCACCTATTAAAATTGCGGTTTTCCACGAAAATGAACACATTGTCAACCATCAAAACGATTCTGTAATAATCTGGCTCATACAATAAAATCCCACAGAATACTAAGAATTAATTAATCTTAGCTAATAGTACCTTTCGGTTTTTCCTTCTCCTCATTTCTTTCGCTGTGTTCAGCTAATCACTTTGTTCTGTCTATTAAAGAGGTTTGTATTCGATGTGCTTAATCGTGCTCTAGACGTTCATGAAATGGTGGGAGAATTACTACGGTCCTCGGGTAATCGTTGTTGACATTCAGCAACTTTCAGATCAACAGGAGCTGCTTGTAATGAACACAGGTGATTTCTCTAGCTCTATCTCTTCTCTATCTTGGTAAAACCACGGTGAACATGGATGGCAGTTGTTGATAGCTTAAGGACTGGAAGAAATGCTCGGAACCGCATGAGCTTTAAAGAAGGGTCATATAACTACTTAAGTACATTGACTTCTATTATCTTAAAAAATGGGTTGATAGAGCACAGTGGTCAGAGATGTGCTGCAATACACACCTTGCTGTCGTTTCAATTTGACGACCTTGATAAACCCTAGAGGACTATTACCAATGTTGCCTAGGGTCATAAAAACATTGTGTTAATCCAACGATGTGCCCGCGAAGTTACTGCACGGGTCAAACATGGATTCGAAAACCTTGACGAGGTCTGATAGAGTTGAAAGTGTGGCACATTCTCAAGATGTTAATTAACGGCGAAGGATTTGTCCTCTAACTTTATCCTAAAAAAATCATCTTCATAGAAACTTAGCGCAAAAAACTGGTTATTTCCTCCTTAATTGTTTTAATTGTTAGATTTCGACCTAATTGATTATAAATGTTCTCAGCAAAAACACATTTCATGTGTGGCTTTCTTTCACGTGCTCTTAGCTCGGAAGTGATAAGCACGGCTTGTTTGTTCTTCTTTGTCTCTTATTTTTGCAAATGTTTCCAAAATCAATTTACCGGACAGCTTATAGATACTAGCACTTCACGTGAATGCTCTAAAAAACCAATACTTACTTACTTGGATACTTGGACGGTCCGTCTTCACGAGCTGTGCGGATCCCAGCACATTTGCCATTCGTTCCTTTCTCTCGCAATCGTAGTCCATGGTCTTGTTCGAGCATGGTGGCGCCTGCTAGTCTCCTATCGTGGTCTCTAAAATAACTGCAGCTGCGCGTACAGCTGATTAACCTTGTTTACGAACACGTCCGCCCAACGTGTAGGTAGTCGTCCAAGCGGACGTTTGCATTCTCTTGGAGTCCACTCTATTGTTCTTTTCGTCCATCTGTCTTCTGTTCTTCTCATTATGTGACCGAGCCATCTATGTTTCGCTGTCGATGCATGATCTCCTGGATCTCGAAGATGTGACAGATTTCGAAGATCAGAACCTCGCATTCCGGCTACACATTGAGAGTGCCGGCTATATTTCAGAAGACATCGCTCAAACGGTCTGTGAGTAGTTCGAAGCATTCTTGACGTAGTTGAAGTATCAACTCACGTCTCTGCGGCATAACAGAGCGCAGAGGGGACCGTAGAAGAGATGAGCGCGGATTTTCAGGTTCTTCACTTGGTCGGCGGCTTCTTTGAGAGGCCCGAATGAGACCCAAGCTGCTTTCCTTCTTCTATGTCTTTCTTACTTGATGTTGTTTTCCATGTTCACCGATCGCCCAAGGTATACGTACGAGGTGGTCTCTGCAATAAGAGAGCCATCCAATTCAATTTTTTTGCCTTCACACCATGAGTTTTTCATGAACTGGGTCTTCTTTCGATTTATGCGAAGACCGATTTTTTTCCCTGCTTTGTTGAACTCGTTGATCATCACCTTTTCTTCGCTAGTAGTTCTTCAGAAGATGACAATGTCGCCGGCAAAAGGAAGGTTTGATAGGAATTTTCCATCAATACGTATGCCTTTCTCATCCCAATCGAGTGACCTCATTATCCACCGCAGTGCGGCACTGAACAGCTTTGGCGATATTGTGTCGCCCTGTGGAACCCCTTCTTCTATGGGTATGGTAAGAGGTCGATGGAAAGCTGTATTTTCGTAATGCAGTTCCAGTAGCAGTCGGATGATGTTCTTATGTAGGACGGGTCTACTCCTTGGTCGACGAGCGCTGATAGGATTGCATTTGTTTCAACACTGTCAAACACTTTTTCATAGTCGACAAAGATTAGGACTAGAGGTAAGTGACATTTCCGAAAAACTTCGATAACGCCGGACACGGTTTGGATTTGGTTCATGCAGTAAAATCGTTTTCGAAATCCTGCTTGCTCGACTGGTTGCGCCTCATCCAATGTCCTTGATATGGAAGAGAGGATAATCTTCGTGAAGAGCTTGTAGAGTACACTCAACAAGCATATGGAACGATAGTTACGAAGATCCCTTCGGTCTCCTTTCTTGAGCAGCATGACCGTACGCGACGTCCTCCACTGGTCTGGGTTTTTTTTTCTTCTGAAGGTAGGCTTTCATATGATTTGCGAGAAGTACATGTAAATTGTGGCCTCCAGCTCTAAGGAAATCCGAAGTGATATTATCGGGTTCTGGAGCTGTGCCTCTTTTCATGCTTTCTATTGCAACTCGAACCTCCGACGGAAGAATTCTAGGTGGTTTTTCTTCAGCGGAGATATCAGGGCACGGGACCGGGATTGTGGAACGGAAAAGGTTGGTGTAGAGCGTTTCCGCTATTAATTCTATATCATGGCCGGAGGTTTTGAAGATCCCATCTTCGTTCATCAGGCTGACAGGTGAACATTATAATCACACAAGTACCGACGGCATTTTTTCACACTGCTTCTTTTCTCTGCTGCTTCCGGTAGTTTCTTCCGCTTGTACCGTTGTAGACCTTTTTGCAAAGCTCTTCTGCAGCTGGTATTTATTAGTAGCCATGTTAAACGTGTTGCAGTATGATGAAGCCTCAGTTTCCTTCTCTTTTCGAGCAACTCCTTAGTAGTGATGGAGATGCGATCCGATCTTCTTGCTTGAGGAACTGAGGCGAATTCGGCACAGCTTTTCAATCCTTCGACAAGCAACTCGTGGTCTTCGGTCGGATTTTATTTAATCTGCCAGTCACGTTTGGACAGGACGTTTGGACAGGACTTTGGTTTAGAATGTTTTCGTCGTATGCAGCTAGACTTTTTCCTCGTGGTCGATGAAGAGAGTTCTTTTCCAGCTTGCACTTGAATTGAATTTTCGCGCGAAGAAGGAGGTGATCGTAACCAGTAGAGAATGACGGGACTCCCGATGTATCAAGTAGGCACCATCTTCTATTTGTCAGAATATGGTCGATCTCCTCATGAGTCATGCCGTTGGGAGACTTCCATGTCTAGCTGGGGCTGTCTTTCTTCTGGAAAAACGAGTTTCTAAGAAAGAGACCTGCTGACAGGAATCTTGCGAGGCGGCTCCCATTCCCATTTCTTTTTCCTAATCCAAAATTTCCGATCCTGTATTCGCTCCCGTTGGCCTTTCCTATTCTGCCGTTTAAGTCTCCAACAGTAAATTTATGATATGCTTTACCATTGCGGATGAGTTTCTCCAACTGATAGTAGAACGCATTGAATTCGTACTCATTAGATGCGTATGTCGGTGAGTAACAGTTGATGATAGTGATCTTTTTATGATGCGACGGTTGAAGACGGAGGAGAGCTATGCGAGTGGAAAGGATCACGTGTGAGCCCACGAGATGGACAATTGACGGGTGGACGACGACAAAAAACGAATAGCACTAAGATATTACAACAACTGCCAAGAATGTTCACTATTGGAGACGTCCTGTTTGCCAAGTGGAGTTCTAGCGTCGTCTCGGTTCTGCCCTAAACACACAAGCTTACGGATTAACCGCATCGTTTTCACACGAATACCGACGACCTTACGGTGACCCTTACCAGTATATGAGCTTAATATGATGTCAGGAAACCACGGCAAGTTTCTTAAAAAGGACATTCTTGTAAAATTTTTTTTTCTATTTTTCTTCTTGTTGACATGCACTGTTATCATAACGAACAAAGAAAAACAATGAGAAAAATAGGGCAACTACCATAGGAACGTTCTCAGTGAAAGCTTCGTTACTAACCGGATAGGCATTAATAAACTTTAGCCTTCTTTTCTGAATATCTGCTGCCAGCAACCAGCAAGAACAACAAATGCACTTAGGCTATTTTTCCTCCTATTACATAAATAATGAATGAAATACACTTCTAGAAGATTCGTGAAGATCTGTGTTTTTCGATTTCCTCTATTTATCTTTGTGTTTCATTGAAAGTTGATTTCCAAAAAATATACCTATCCGTCGGATACTTGGATGGCTTATCTTAACAGGTTGTGCTAGTCCTAGCACAATTTCTGTTCACCGGATATTTTCTGGTTTGGCCATGGTGGTTCCCTGGAGTCCCGACGACAACCTGGCCAAAGTCTGCCCTACGTCGTCACCAGTGCAGGCAGTCGTAGCCCTTGTGGATCACAGGAGGATTTGCCACCATGCGATTAGTTTGATAGTACGACGGTGATTGATCTTAGTATTAAAAGCTCACCTCTTGGACGCCCAGCTAAGAGTAAACCAATAATTTGTCCAGTGCTAACTTTTTATTCGCTGCTTATTACGATTTTTCAAGGCAGGATACTATGTGAAGTACAACCGTAATGATGCTGACAAATTTGCAAAACTCCGGACCGCAGGTGTCTGCGGTGGGGAACGAACGCGATATTGTCCTTTCCGGAGAATAACGCGTTCACCACCACACCATGCGGGTCTTTCGTTTCGCCTCTCTCAACTAGTTTCGATCGATCAGTGACATCAACAGTCACCCAACAACAGGATTGATCTGGGGGAGCTCAAATCGGCATCGAACCCAGTTAAGCTGAGGCTGTAGTCGAAATCACAATGTTAACTTTTTATTTGCGAAGGACCAGCATGGTATGGTGGTGAACGCGTTAGACCCGGAAAGGATAATAGCACGTTCGTTCCCCACTACAGACACCTACAGTTCGGAGTTTTGCAAATATCTCAGCATCACTACGGTTGTATTTTACATAGTACCCTGCCGTGAAACATTGTAATGGACACCAAATAAATTTTTACAGCGATCGCGAGGTTGTTATTCAGCACAAGTTTAATTCCTCACAAATATAATACATACGACGCAACGGTAGCTGACATTTAGGCAGTATCGCCTTCTTCAGAGCCGTTTTTATCTGCGTTCCATGGCTCGGCAATGGTAATCGTAGTGTGTTTCGATCCATTAAGGTTTAATTGCCACGGATTCTGATTCTGACTAATTTTATACCAATAGTGTGGTAGATCCTGGTATTGGCTTACTCTTAGCTAGGCGTCTTGATGGAAACGCTGAACTCCTTAGCCGGGGAGAGCCAGGGTGATGAATCCCTCGCTGTACATCGCAACGAACACCTCCCCGCTACGATGAGGCGGTAAACCGTTGGGAGGTTCCAAAGAACACGGATTATGAAATTGGCCCTCATACCCATGGCAGACGGGAGGGATAGAACAGAGGTGGTGATGTCCGTCATTACGGGTATGGTGCTAGTTCGATTCCGTTCCGGGCCAAGTAAGCCTCTCATCTCTCCAGGGTCGGAAAATTGGTACCCGACTTGTCTGGAAAAAAATCACCCTCTGAAATCCAATTGGGAGTGTCCAGCTCGGCTACCTCAAGGCTCCAGAGAGAATTGCTCGCCCAGCATTCTACGACATTCACGATGAAATAAAAATCCTCAAGCAGCAGCCAAAGTCACACGTGAAAGTTGGAAGATCTTCGTGACCAGTGGTTGCGAGGAAACGAATCGAATGCGAGAATCTGCAAAGTAGACGTGAAGACGGGTCGTATAAAATATAAAAAAATCCATGGCAGACGACTCCTCTACTAGGGATCTGGTTGTGCAAATTTTCAACCCTAACTACAACATCGTCGGAAAGACTATGAGGAAAGTAAAAAAAAATAGAAGAATAATATGTTTTGTACTGGTCAATCCCTTGATAATCCGCAATGTAATCGATTTCATTAAGTATCTTAGAGCTGAATAAACACATATTTGGTTCGTATAATTGGCTTGTCAATGTATTAGACTAGTGTTTCTATCCTCCCAGATAAGTATTGAGCCTAAAAGTCGACTACGAATATGAATGAGTTCGTGGTTAGTTGGCTGCCTAACCATGGACCAAGTCTGTACTGCGAGGTACCTGCATTCACCGCCCTACCGGGGAAAGGATGTTACTCTTACTTACTTGATGTTTGAACGGCCCGTCTTCAGTAGTTGTACAGGCCTCAGCATAATCACCATTTTTCGAACATTTGCTGGTTAAGCTATTGTGGTTCCCTATCCCGAGAACAACCGGGCCAAAGTCTGCCCCAGGTCATCACCACGACAAGCAGTCGCAGCCCTTGTGGATCAGAGAAAGATTTGCCACCATGCCACTTTGATACCAGGTCGGTGGCGGATCCTGGTATTCGTTTACCCTTAGCTAGGCTTTCTGATGGAAACGCCGAACTCCTTCTCAGCTTGGGAGACCATGCAAGGAGGACGAATCCCCCAGTGTACATCGCAGTCCGACCCCTAGGAACACCTCCCACCCACGATGGCAAATTGTTGGGAGGGATATTACCCTACAAGTGCCATTTATGGCTGTTGATGAAAACGGCCACCGGAGAAACATGGGTACCTTGGACATAAAGATCAACTCTCTTGCACAACAGCTTGGATACTTGGAAAGGTCATGTTCAGAAATAGAGCGGGCCTCAGCAAATTTTCCGTTTGTGTTTCTCAATCGTCGTCCATGACGGTAGTTCGAACTTTACGAAGTTCGCGAAGCCCGGCCCGTAGTCCTGAGATCGTTCCCATAAGCAAATGCAGTTCATTAACCTGATCCACGAATTCCGTCGTGTAAGTGATGATCACAGAATGCACTAGCGCCCTCTTTGAGTCCACTGCACAGTTTTTTTTTCATCTGTCATTTGTTTTACATTTGATTACTGCCTCCACTATGTTTTGCAATCCAAATATGCTAACCTTAATCTCGAATATGAGAGAGCTATTGATGACATAGGCATCGCAACTAGACGTTTTCTTGGGCAAGCAAATTTCTGAAACGATCGTCCAAATGCTGTAGCGTGTAGCATTTTCAACATGCTCGCCGTATCAACCCCAGCCTATCCTACATAACAGAGCGCTCAGAGTACTGTTTAGTGAAGAAACGAGTAGGAAGTTTTTGTTCTGACAAATAATCGGTGACCATGGTGCTTTCTTCTTCTTTGTAATTGCTCTCCTCCGGACGATTTACCTCCTCATCGTGACTGGGAGGTGTTCCTGGGTGTCGGGCTGCGACGTACAGCGGGATGATTCGCCACGTCTCCCAAGTTGAGAAGGAGTGCGGCGTTTCCAAGGAAGTCTATGAGCAAACCAATAGCAGGATCCACCATCGTCCTGGTATCAAACTAGTCGCGTGGTGGTGAATCTCCCTCTGATCCACAAAGAAGACGACTGCCTGTGGTGGTGACGACCTGGAGCAGACTTTGGCCAAGCTGACCTCTGGACTCTAGGAAATCACAATGCCTCAACCAGAAGAATTCCGAAAAAACGGAAATTATTTTGCGGCCCGCACAACCAGTGAAGACTGGCCATCCAAGTATTCAAGTATTCCAGTAAGTGTAATTGCTCCTTCTGTTCGTTCTCCGTGTCCATTCAACGCCCAAGATGCAAGCACGAAGTGGTTTCTGTAATCAAATAACCAACTAGCTCAATTTCTTCGCCGTCGTACTGTACTTCATTAATGGATGGAATCTTCATCCTGTTTGCTTTCACCTCTCCACTGAGTTCATTGAGCATTCTCGCTGCTCTACAGGCACTCCTCGAAAACTTAAACATATAACCACAATGATGCTGAGATATTTTCAAAACTGCGGACCTCAGTTGCCTGCCGTGGAGACTTAACGGACTATTCCCCCTTCCGCGGCTAACGCGTTCATCACCACACCATGCGGGCCCTTTGTTTCGCCTGTCTTTCAGCTAGTTTTCTATCGATCAGTGCCATCAACAATCTCCTGTCAACGGAATCGATCTGGGGAGCCCTGTTAAGCCTAGGCTGTCGTCGAAATCACAATTTCAACTTTTTATCCTATTATAAATTTTTCACAGCAGGGTATTATAGGGTCCGGCCCGAAGTTTTGCAAATATCTCAGCTTCATGGTGATTGTATCACATATAGTACCTTGCCGTGAAAGGAGGTAATAGGCAGAAAATAAAACGTTGAAGTCATAAGGACATAATTCACGAAGCGAAGATTTGGTTAGAATTTCCAGTTAGCACTATGCCATTCTCGTCCCAAAAGTGTGAATTTATTATTCGTTGCATTGCTGTAGTGAAAAGCTTTCGCGAAATATCGTCATCTTGTGCGGCTCCTTCACTTCTTGCGTAAAAGCTCTATTTTGCTGCCGCAATTACGATAGCAACCATATCATATAGCTGAGGACTACTCCTAGTGGATGATGAAGGAATTCAGTTGGTTCAAACTTTATCTAAAGATTTTTCACAGGTGACAAATTTTAGGACGGAAGCTGGATGGCACCTCCAAAGGACCTCAAAAGTCGGGGTCGGGGTACAGTTTGAATGCCGTCGATTCAGCAAAACCTTTGTCTTGATTCTGTTTACTCAACTTGCCTTATCTAAAGCTCTTGTAATGAGCACTATGACAATCAGCGTGAGCTGCTCGTGAAGTGCTCTTTAAAACGATTAATTCGGCGGTCGTTGCCACGACCCTTTCCGTCATCTCGAATGTGGAGGACGACTGTACCCGACGTACTGCAAATGTCCGAATTTTCTTGTTTTTGAAGAAAAGACGTTATATCAGTTGAGAGGAATATAGCTACTTTGCAGCTTTTATTTCAAAAAATGTGGATTATAATCATAAGGAAAAATGAAGCTGTGCTTGTTCTCATGCTTTCTGTCGTAGCTCCAACGTAGAATTATGGGTACTGGGCAATTTTTGCTCACTGGTATTTAGGGATCTGAAACAAAAACTTTGGAATGGAAAAGATTGACACTAAAATATTTTCGTTTTTTATTCTATCTCACGGAGAATGGTGGTAGTGATCCTTTTTCATACGTTGGGGTTGTTAGTGAAAAACCTTGTTTGAAGAGGCCCAGAAAAAACTTGAGAATTTTTCGGATTCCTTCGTCTATTTCCAGCAGTTTTACGAATGTAACTATCTCACAAAAATCTTTCTGAGCTATGCTTTATTAATTGCCGTGTCAAGTGAGATGTAATATGATTGGCTTTAGTATTCTTCTGCTTCCTAGCAAGTAATGGATGAGATGTCAGCCAAAATTTCTCATTGAGGAATTACAGCTCCAAATAGCTTCTAGGACCTTCGATAAGCAACTCGCAGCCAACGATCTGACCTTCCTCCACTTTTACATAAGAAGAGGATTTATTAGAGTATGTTCTCGTCTCTTGGGCGTGCGCCGCACAGTGGTCGATGGCGCCCTACAACACGCACGTGGTATCGATCCTCGCCCCCATGGCCCACCAAGCCTTCCATCCCTCCGGGGTCGGCAAATTGGTACCCATACTCGTCTGGGAGGATAGCAGCACTGGGTCGATACATCGGTAGGCCACCGTGGGTCACTGTAAAAGCCAGATATGAATTCAATCACCTCCAAACGATGCTTAATGAAGTCGAATGCATGGTGCGTCTTTCTGGGATTGATCAACGCCAAGAGCTTTATCCTTTGTCCTTTAGGTTCTTGTCATTAGATGAGTTATCTTTTTCTTTTTGGCGATGATATGGATTCTTTTGCAGCTTACGATTGAGCCGAACCATCGCTCTGACAAAGCGGTAATTACATCCAATACAGAATGGTGGGCCCATAGCAGTGCTAATGAGTCATCATTTTTTTGTGTGTGAGAATGCAACCAATATTAGCACAAGTCATGCTTTATAGAGCCCGCTATTCCTAGCCTCAATTTTTTTAACAATTGAATTAACTTGTGGATCACCATTGAGAACCCGGGATGTGGACTCTTGTTCAACAAAGTGGTTTCCACTCTCATATCGATATACTCTTCCAGTGCGCCTTATTGGCAATGGCAAAAAAAACCATCGACGCTTTTCGAACTACAGACATATTACCTCCCAATAGACTAAATGAAGCATTAAGCACTTAAGACTTCTATTAATGTCTTCCAAAACCATACCTACATGCCACTTTATTAAATGAGAGAAGACAGACATCTCATCAGAGTGTTTCTCGCAATCGAAATTTGATGTGCTTTCTTGTTTTTGAAGAACCGCACAACATCGAGTACCGAAGGACCTCTCAACCCTTAGTTATCGACAAGTTGCTTCAGTCCTTCTCATTTTACCTGCCACAATGGAAAGCCCCCATCAAATGAAGGAGAAACAGCAAGCCGGACTGCATTGTATAAGAAAAGAGTCTCACGTTTTAGTGGCAACTATCATCCAATCCGTTTAATATTTATCACCTGCAAACTTAATGAAGGAAAACGGACTGATTGTGTAGCCATTTTGGTAAAATTGAACCCTGATTTAATCTCAAAAGAGCGAAGTTTATAATAAATTGATTTACTACCGGTGAATCACACACGCTTAGCCTTAAACGTGCCTCGAAACTTTACGCATCTGGGTTGTTAAGTAAACATGGCACAAGAGTTAGCGAAAAAGCTGGACCGGCAGCGAAGAAGTGTATTTTGGAGCTTTTAAAATCACGCAGTGCAAGGATGTAGCGAAGGTGATAGAAACACCCTATTCTGTTCCCACTTAAACAGCATCGTGATTCTCCCTGTTTTCACGTCACCTTGGCCTGGAAACTAGGTGGTACTCAAAATGAATGGCCATTCAGAACGTTAGGTTGAGCACTCGAGATAAAATCTGAAATCCTGTTTAA
The DNA here is from genome assembly GCA_900624975.1 of Angiostrongylus costaricensis. NCBI lineage: Eukaryota > Metazoa > Nematoda > Chromadorea > Rhabditida > Metastrongylidae > Angiostrongylus > Angiostrongylus costaricensis. The sequence goes on along the minus strand of UYYA01004024.1, from coordinate 88,373 downwards.
TGTCAGCAATCAACGAGCCTAAATGAATAGAGAAATCATGTCGGAGACGATATCAGTGGATAGGTGGACGCCTTAACGATAGACTCCTTTCAAAAGCCACTACCGACTTTCCTTAAAATACGCCTAGCAAACTGTATGGTTCTTTTTTATTCTTTGCAACCAAGGACAAAGACATTCAGTTAAATTTTTCGCCAAGATTTCAGTGCTTGAGCATACGAAGTACTACGCAGCTGGAAATACCATGTTTCTTCGACGTTTCAAACCGGCAAAGAGGTTTTTAAGTAACCGTTCTGTTAGTATTATCGACGCAGGAAAAAATATCTTGGTCTTCCTGTTGTCCTCTTGCAGGAAAAGAATCATCAATGTGTGCAAAAAGTGGCATGATCCAAGCTACGGAAACCTTTCCCATTACAGATTCTACATGAATTTGCTAAATATCAAATATAAACTTCTTCACTTTCTTTGGTAAGTTCTCATTGTTTTGTAAAACCGGTATACTGTAGTCTGCACCACTGTTTATGTCACAAGCATAACGTAAAGCTAAGAATAAATTCTTTCTAGAAAAAGGCGTATAACAAGACATTGGTCTAAAAAATGTCCAAGTGAGATAGTCGTTTCATTCAAGACACTAAAAGCTTAATAGAACCATCACACTAAGTGAAAATATTGAAGAAAAGAATCTCGAAATATATGGTAAGTTTCATGCTTCCTCAGCAGTCCAAGCAGACTGATGCGGCTTTTGGTTCATTTTGATATCATAAGATTTCCTACTGGTTCCACAAATTCTCGGAAGATCGTGCATGTTGACTCGTGCCTGTAAATGAACACATTCCCATCAGGATTTCACATCAAAAGAGGTCAGGACAGAGATTAACGCAGAAATAACGATAGAGGTAACGTTAACTATCAGCAAGAAAAAACGGAAATCTCTTCTTTAATATGTATTGTTTTTTTGATAAGCTTACACGAGGTTGATAATGATATTTATTTTTAGCTAACGTTTCGACGTCTTCGTCATGAACCACCGTTTCCACTGATGGTGCGCGCTTTAGCATAATTTGCATTCGTTTCGCCTGCGCAATCGTCGTCCATGATGATGATCTGATCGAACATTATGACTTCCACGATGCCTATTCCGAATACCTAAAATCGATTCCATCAGCGAATGCAGATGATTCACGATGGCCACGAACACGTAGGCCCATCTTTTGCGTGGTTTTCGAACAGAACGCTTGTATTCTTTTGGAGTCCGCTCTAATGTTCTTCTCGGCTATCTGCCATGTGTTTTCATTACGATGTGATCGGCTCATCTGTGATTTTCTATCGATGTAGATTTTCTTAGACATCGAAGATGGGATATATTTCGGTGATCTGAGCTGCGAATTCGGGTTAGACGTTGTGAGTGCCGGTCAAATTTCAGAAGACATCGTTTAAGTGTTCTCTGGGTGGTAAGCAGATCGTTGGTGATGTTGAAGTACCAGCTCATGCTCCTCCCGCTAACAGAGCTCTTGGAAGACTGCTGAATCGAACTAATGAGCGCTGATTTTGTGTCCGCTAGCTGGTCAGTGGCTTTTTTGAGTCGCCCGAATACCGCCCATGCTGCTTTCCTTCTTCTACCTAATTTCTCCTTCATAGTGTTCTCCATGTTCATTGAAGGTCCAAAGTACACTTATGAAGTGGTCTCTTTAATCAGAGAAACATCCAATTCGATTTGTTCCCTTCGCACCATGTGCTCAATCCACTTTTTTCTTGTTTCTTTAAGCTCATTTAGCATTGTTTATGCTTCGTTGAATATAACAATTTCACTTGCGAGACGGAAACTTGACAGGAATTTTTCATCAATGCGTATACCCTTTTCGTCCCAGTTCAGTGACTTCAGTATTCAATGTAATGCGGCAGTAAACTGTTTTGGCGATATTGTGCCGCCTTGTCGAACCCCTTTTCTTATGAGAATCTTGAGAAGTCGATGAAAAGTTGTACATTTGTATAGTAGTTCTGGTAATAGTCTGTTAGTTTTCGTATTTAGGATGGGTACTCTTCTTGGTCAACGATCGCTGATAGGATTGCATGCATATCGACGCTGTCAAGTGCATTCTCATACTCGATGAAGAGGCAGATGGTACTCACGGCAGACATCTATAACCCGCAATACGGTTTCAGTGTGGTCTATCCAACAAAATCTCAGTCGCAATCCTGCTTGCTAAAGTAGTTGTGCGCCATCCTAAGTCTTTGATGAGCTCAAAAGGGTAATCATCGTGCTTGTATCATCGTACACTCAACAAGCATATGAGACGGTCACCTTTCTTCGGTATGATGACCATACATGAGGTCTTCCAACTGTATAGAATTTTTCTTTTTGGGGGTAAGATGTAATGTGGATTGCGAGAAGTACAGTAATTTTCGGTCACCCTGGGCCTCTCTTCATACTTTATAATGCAACTCGCTCTTCAGCGGGTGAGATCTCCGGCGGTTTCTTACAAGTACGGATTCCGGTGTCCGAGGAGGAGATTGTGGATCTAAAAAATTGGCATGCAACTGTTCCCTTATCGCTTCCATATCGAAAGAATGCGTAACGAGGGGTTCATTTCCGTTCATCAGGTTGAATACGAGACCATTGCAGTGGCACAGATACCGACGACGCTTCTTCAAACAAGATCTTTGTTAGGCTATCTCCGATAACTTCTTCTGCCGCAACCGATATAAGCTTTTGCAAAGATCCTCTTCAGCTGGCATTTATCATCAACCGTGCAATGTACGTCGCAGTAGAGTCAAGCTTCAATCTCCTTCTCTTCTCAAGAGCCTTTTTAGTGATAATGGAGATGCGGCCTAGGCTAATTGTTTGAGATAATGAGCCGACTTCGGCAGGAACCCTACTTTCTTCGACAGAGACTTTCCGGGACATGGTCGGATCTTCCTTTATCTGTCAATCATATGAGGAGAGGATTCTACTGAGAATATCTTCGTCATAACCGACTTATCTCGTTTTTTTTTGTTTTAGACGATGACACTAGTACTTTTTCAACCTAAGGATAAATCGATTCTTCGCACGGTGAAGTTGAGGTGTCAAATAGAACTTATTTCCTGTGCGTGAGAATATGATCGATCTCCGCTTATGAGCCATTAGGAGATTGTCATGTCCCGCGGCGATCTTCACCCTCCTTGAAAAATGAATCCTCACAAAAAAGACATGATGAGAACAAGTGTACTACAAGACCATCTTCATTCTCATTTCGTTCTCCTATGTCGAATTTACCTATCCTGTATTTATTTTCGCCGACCGCTCCTAATAGAGTTAAGGACCCGAACAACGAATTAACAGAAAGATTTCCCGTCAGCGATTACTTCCTCCAACTTGTTGTAAAACGCCTCCAGTTCGCTGTCATCAACTGTACAAGTTGGCGGCTAGCAGTATGACACTGACTTTCTTTTGGTGCTGAAGTTGAAGGCGAAGACTGTCCAAGCACCGAGATATTTCAAATGAGGTAACTGAACGGGATATGGATATGTATACGCCAAAACCACCTCCGAGAATGCGTAACGAGAATTGGCCTCCACTAATGAATTTTGAGCGTCCTTTCATCTAACCGTTGTATGTCGGTCTTCCCGGTGTTTTTCTTGTAGGGCAACAATATTGAGTGTGATGTGACCAGCGGCGTCAAGAAGAGTGTAAATTTGGGCTCTGAATAGAGTGTTTTCGTATAATACGTGTATAACAAGAGGCACTGTCCATGGCGTATCGTGGGAATGCTCGATATACCAGTTTCCAATGACGGCCTATGCAACCCGAGATTTGATTACTTCTTACCGATTTGCTGGTCGAACTACTGTAGATCCCTGAATTTCCGAGACCAGACTATCCGACTCCTTTCTCAGGGCGTCGCTATTACAGGCGGCCGTCTGACCTTGTGGTTCAAAGGGAATTTGTCACCTTTGACTAATTTTATATAAGGACAGTGGCTATTAGTGATATCGGTTTACTTTTGGCTTGGCTTCTAGATGGAAATGTCGGACTCTTCTTACCTTCGGAGACCCTACTGGGGAGATAGACTGTCCGCTGTATATTGATAGGCCACACCCAGGAACACTCACCCCTACACTCTCCTCTCTATCCACGATCGATGATGGGACTATAAACCATTATATTGCGCAGTATATGTTTGTGAACATAGTTCATGCCGTTGTAAAACTTCTTTACTGAAAAAATTTTTCTGAAAAGCCACTTAGTGGCTTTGATTTCATAGAAATATGGCTGCAAGATAGAAAAGGCAGCTTATGATCATAATGGAAATGTACACCTCAAATGCCCAAACATTTTTCAGGGAAGAGATTTCTTAATTAAGAAGGTGTGAGAGCGCTAAATTTAATGCGATACTTGATTCGAGCGTCATTTGGTAGGACAATTCATAGTCGTCGTACTTATGGACAATGAGAAAAGTCGGGAAAAGCTGTTTCTTGCTAACCTCTTCAGGTGTCTTGCCAGATGTTTCTGGTAGCCAGTAGTAACATATCGCTGCTGTTATGATACAGGGTGCGAAAAAAAGCAGAAAATAGGAGAGGGGTCCTCCCAACAACGCACGAAGTGGGAAATAGACAGCAAGCAAAGCTGAACGGCTGAAAGCGAAAATTCTCAAGGAGACATACAATGACACCTCCGAAGTTTCCTTATTTTGCATGCTTGGAACAGGATAGTGTACTCGGTTCAGAGGCCTCGGTCATCGCAATAAATAGGAATTTTAGTGAAGTAAAGAGAAAAGACTTAAATTTCCGTCAGAAAAAGAATAAGTGAAATTAGACTAATAGTTGTCCAGAAAGGAGTGGCGAAACAGCGATATTTGAAGTCTCTCGATTTCTCCCGCGTTCCCACACGTTTCCTAACGCTATTAAGTAATCTAATTTTTTCACCCACATTCCATTCATTACGATGTTCACCCAAGTGTAGGTGGCGGCTCGAGCTCTCTGTCCGACGAGTTCACCAGGAACGAAGAAAGAAATTGGACCAGGTCCAATGGTGAACAAGAGATTGAAAATACATATAGTGACTACCACACACCAGCCGATCCACTTTTCCTGAATAAGACTCAGAAATGCTACTAGGTGGAACTTTAGCACTTCATAAAAAAGAAGTGCCATTCTGTCAGGGCATCTATTCGTATTTTAAATCACCGTCATCGTAAAGATGCCAAAAATAAAATCGAATTACGCGACTGAAAATAAAAAGGTCCGACCGTTACCAATTATCACTCGTTACTTTCTAGAACTCATACCAAATCATACCGATGTCCATCTAAACAAATACATAAGTCCGGATAAGACAGCGTTCACAATAGCTAATGCTGAAAAAGTCGAGAGTAGAAGTGGTCTGCGTCCCAGTCTTTCCACCAACTGAACAGACAGCACCGCGCCAACCTGCAAATCTCAACAGCTTGCGATTAAAACAACGGCATTTCTGGGCGTGAAACTGACTACTGCGATAGTAAAAATTAGTCCAGGCGCTTTCTACGTAGGCGTTACACTATTTATTATGCTTCTTCCAATGTTCAAAACAAATTGATGAAGTGGTAAAAGACGACCATTGGTTAAGTGGGGTTGAAGTCACTTAAAAATAGTATATCTAACTTAGTGAATTTTGCAGACCTGAGCATAATAAAAATACGGAAAGCTGTTTTTCAAAGCAACTACTAAACTACTCTCATCTCGTTTTGGTGCACTGAGAAAAAAAGTCTACGTGCTTACCGCTGCCACCAAACAGAAAACGATGTTAGCAAGCGACGCTTGAAGACCATCCAATCCGACAGTGAGCAATATTTCGTAGGCGAAAGCGCTGACTACTAAAATAAGAAAAGTACAATTACAAAAGCGTAAAAGAAAAAACGCTGTGAGAAAATTTCAATGATGCTGAGATATTTGCAAAACTCCGGACCGCAGGTGTCTGCGGTGAGGAACGAACGCGCTATTGTCCTTTTCGGGGAAATAACGCGTTCACCACCACACAATGTGGATGCTTCGTTTCGCCTGTCTCTCAGCTAGTTCTATCGATCACTGCCATCAGCAATTAGCCGTCAACGGGATGGATCTGGGAAGCTCAAATCGACATTGAACCCACTTAAGCTGAGATTGCTGATGACAGTGATCGATAGAACTAGCTGAGAGATAGGCGAAACGAAGGACTCGCAAGGTGCTGCGGTGAACGCATTACTCCCCGGTAAGGACAATAGCGCATTCGTTCCCCACCGCAGACACCTGCGGTCCGGAGTTTTGCCAATATCTCAGCATCATTGAAGTTGTATTTCGTAATATATCCTGCCACTAAAAAAAGAAATAGGCAGTAAATAAAAAGGTTAAGACCGTGAGGAAAAACCAGTAGGTTATCTTGGCTACTCCTACTCTAACGTGATATCAATTCTTTCCATCGGATATTGGACTACCCATTTTAAAGACCTATTGATCTTCTCAATTAATTAGGCTATATTACCTCTTCAAGCATTGCACGACGGGATGACCTGCATAGGAAGCATTCGTAGAGTGCAACGTATATGGCATAACCTCTTCACAGCCCACACTTTTTCAGTGCTATTATTATTCAGTTTGGCGCGATAAACCTTTTTCGTGCGCCTCTCACTCCTCATGCAGAAAGAGAACGTTTGTAAAGATCTGTCGAAGAGCCACCAGTGTGTTCAGAGGAAAAGAGCAGAAGAAAGAATCTATGAAATCGGCGCAGCACATATCCATTTCCAGTGGCAACGAAACTGAACCTCTTCGAGACAAATGTAGAAAAAAAGCACTTGCTTAAATGGTAATTCTAGCGAGAATGAGGTCCCGTGTATCAGCATGCTGCGGTGGCTGCCTTTTATATCCAACGAAATAAGTGCAGCTATAAAACGTTCATTAAGAAGAGTCGGTCTAGAGAATTCGCTAACAGCAATTGAATTGCCACCGAGGACTCTAAGACGCTAGCTGATTCGCAACCGCCTGTATGACCGTCTATCACCTGCATCACCTAATGTTCCGTTGATCGGCGAGTGACTCGAGCGGGCGCCAGTAAATCTTCCATTTTCTCTGTCAAGTGCAGGAGTAGCCCAGTGGATTATCCTCGCTTAAGCAACCCGTTGCGCATCACATCTTTCTTCTAGGCTTTTCGCCAAGAACTCTGACCACTGAATCGGTGGTCTTCCTGCAGTGTGTTTGATATCCCGACGAATCCAGTCACTAACGGCTTTTGTCCGTCGGCTGTCGTTCATATGCAATACGTGTCTGACCCATCTATCTTCGACTGTTTGGTGTGCAGAACGGTATCTTTAAACTTTGATCGTTGACGCAGGTCAGAGCTTCGGATCCCTTCCCTCATTTGCGTGATGCAGGATGCTCCTAGTATCCCCCTTTCGACTGCGCGTTCAATAATGCTGAGTGATCTTTCATCCTCCTTACGTAGCGACCAGTTTCTTGACGCGTACGTTAAGGCGGGAAGTACCGTTGAGTCGAAAAGGTGGGCACGGAGTCGGGTGTTCCTTGTTCTCTTCACCAGATTCTCGATGCTCTTGAAAGCTTCCTAAGCCGTTCGTTTCATTCTGCTCAACTCTGGAGCTAAGCTGTTCATCGTATTGATTTCCTGACCCAGAAAAACATAACTGGAGCATTCGGAGATATTCGTTCCGTTAAGCGTAGACGGGGCATACGAAACCAATCCGTTCTTCATGAACATAGTTTTTGTGAGATTTAGTCGAAGACCAATCTTTTCACAGGCTTTATCAAAGTTGTCAAGCATACGTTCCGCTTGGCTAATCTTTGGTGTTATAAGAACGACATAATCAGCAAAGCGAGGATGGTGTAATTGCTGACCATCGATTTTCACTCCCTTGTTGTCCCATTCCAATGTTCGCACGGCGTTCTCCAGGGTTGTGGTGAATAATTTTGGCGAGACGGTATCAGCTTACCTAACCCTCTTATGACGTCGATGTTAATATCGTTGCACAATGGTGATATATTAGTTTTGAAATATTTGTATACCCCACGAAGAATCTTTATGTATTGAGCCCCTTGACTATCAAAGTTTTCCATGACTGCTTCTATCTCAATTGAGTCAAAGACCTACAGCGGTCTTTTGTACTCTCGTGATACTTCAATGAGTAATATTTCGAAACCGACTTTCCTTGAACCTCGGTATCACTAATCAATATGTATTCTTCCTTTGATGAGCTTACACGAGGTTGATAATGATATTTATTTTTAGCTAACGTTTCGATGTCTTCGTCTTCCTCAGAGCCGATGATCCGAGGCATCACGCTTGTTATTCGTCTCGACGTGGCAGCCTCGCTTTCGTGTCGAGTCAGGTCTTCCTCAGTGAGCCATTTCCTCGAATGAGGCATCCACACTTAGTGACGCCCTTTTATGCAGTTCAAGGAAAGTCGGTTTCGAAATATTACTATGCTTTGTGCTAGCTGATAATAAAACCGACTTCTGCAGGTTTGATTGCACGGGAAAACACACAGCTATCCACCACCAGCAACCTGCATAAAAGGGCATCGCCGAGTGAGGATACCTTATTCGAGGAGATGGCTCGCTGAGGAAGACCTGACTCGACACGAAAGCGAGGCTGCCACGTCGAGACGAATAACAGGCGTGGTTATTGGTGGTACAACATATCCATCGTCCCTTATTTCACATGAGGGAAGGAGGACATGGCTATTGAATAGATCTGAGCAGTATTTGTGAATAGTTTCTCCATTGCCCTTCTGTACGCTGTAACTGTTCCGTATGGGCGTCAGAGTGCAATAATCACGGTCTTGTAATTGGCGAAGCTTCTCTGCTGTTTCGAACATAACTGCTGCTTTAAGATCTTCTTTTATGGCCTGTCTGCATAGTGTTGCAAGTTCAGAAGTTGCGCTAATGTGAAGATGTTGAATGAGCCGGTCCTATTCCTCATCCATATTATCGACAACGGCATCTTCCCAAAAGCCGACTAATGAGTTGAATAAGTCTCAGTTTACGGTGGTTTGGCGACTTCGGTTTTTGAATTTAGAGGTTTTTTCTCGTTTCCGCGAGAAATGGAATTTTGCACGAAGGAACCGGTGGTGTGATCCTGCGTAGAATTTTGGGAAAACAACGACATCAGCAAGGCAAAACCCTCGATTTACTATGATGTGATTTACTTTGTTATGGTACTCTCCACTGGGAGACTCCCACGTCTAGCCTTGAGGGTGGGGGGTTCTGGAATTGCGAGTTATCATGGTTCGATCGTTCATTCTGATCCGTTGGTCCCAATCTAACGTTCTTTAGACGTTTTTCTTAGTCCAAACTTAGCGTTAAAATCTTTAATGATGACCTTGAAGAACGTGTGCTCTTCTCTGCAGAACTTCGTCAAGTCCATATAGAACGCTTCGACTTCTTCTTCGTCACAGCTTGATGTTGGCGCAGAAACTATGAAGATTTTTAAAGCCTGTTGATTTACACCTCTTTAATCGTAAACGCCTGATTCGGGTTCTTAATTGTTCAAATGAATCGATGTTCATAGACAAACCCGAGTTGACAAGAACACCAACACCGCCGACTCCTCTGTTGTCGCATGTTCCGAGGAACAGTTCTTCTCCGGTGTCATAGACGGTGTTGAAAGGCTGGAGTCTCCTCGTCTCGGCTAGGGTGATGACGTCGTACCTTATCTTTCCTGCTTGCATGAGCAAGCCTTCTATCGAAGACTCGGATGCAAGTGTACATGCATTGTAAGTACAGATCGTCACCATAGTTCTTTGAAGTCTAGACAGCTTTCATTGGCCCTAAGATTTTAGCAGCCTCTCCGTACTCGTCCCACCAAATGTTGCGAAATTGGGAAATCTTTCGGGGTCAGGGGAATGAGGCTAGTTTGTTTTATTGTTTTTAGCTTCTTGGTGCCCAGGTATAGCTTGCTGGGCACTGGACGTGGGGCTGGGTATACGCACGGGTAGCTTGTCGGGTTTTTCCAGAGTGGACATAGCGCTTATTGGTTGGAGGCGAATCGTAGCCGCCTACCAAATACTTGCCTACCGAATAATAAAAAGTATTCTAACATAAAGTACGTCCAGGCTCTGAGGAAGGCGAAATCGCCAAAACGTCAGCCATCGTTCAATAACATCAAAAACAACGACAACGAAGATCTGTACCAACCTCGCGTCAGCTTAAGAAGATCAGTTTATAAGATCATATAAATAAATACTTGCCTGCAACTTGAATGCAGGTTTTTGGCCAATTGACTCGTAGAATACAATCTGCATAAACTAGAGCGCACCCACACGCGCATGCATGAATACGCCTCGTAAATACAGAAAGTATATGCCAAATCGGAGCAGTAGAAACAGAAAGGCCATACCCTGGATCCACCTGCGTCTCAGGGAAGCAAAGGTTGCCTTTGGTCCGCGATTAACCACCTAACCGCCACCTAGCGACGCGCGACGTAGCCTCGCGAATAACCGGCTCGAGATCCCGCATTCGAGGGAGATCCGTGGATAACAGTTGATATATAACGCAAAATTGCAAAGTATACCCGAACAGTAGAGACAATGACTGCACGAGTTCGTGTAAGGTCTACCTGATCTCTCGTAAAATGTGCTGTAACAAACATACTGGTGAGACGGGTAGATCACTGTGTGCCCGTATAAAAGAACACCTAGTAGGTAAACTTAAACTTAAACCAAATATTCCACTAAGCGCGCATAGCACAAAGAGACGTAAAGAAAATGATTTCGAACCTGGAGTTAGCATCCTCGCACAGGATTCGAAGAGTTCAACGTGAAAATTAACCAACTCGCTGTGAGTAAACTTAAGGGATCCAAAAATTAACCGCAGGGGAATGCCTTGCTATCACACGTGATCTCATGCAATATCTCAGACTTGTAATTTAATGTGAGAGGTACCTATTACCCATCCATGCGAATTCTTCACAGTTGGTCTCCAAATATGAAAAACTTATAGGAAACGATGAGCTATTTTGTTTTCAACACGATGGAAGTCATGGTTTCGTGGTTTTTGCGTTTTGGTTATGGAGATGTTGGCTGACTAGATTGATGTCAAGATGACATTTATGACATTTCCATGCCCTGAAGAAAACGAATCCTCTGAAACGTCAACATTCTTGTAGACAAAGAATAAAGTGACAATCTCCTGTTTGCTCATCAAGAAAGCAATGAATAACTTGATCAATGGCGAGGTTAGTGGAAACCCGGTTATGGAAATTGCCGATGGTAATTTCCTTACATATTGGAGCATAATTATATGAACAAGTAGTAGTATACATACCACGCACACTTCTAGAGCTGTACAGCAATGTTTTTCTATAAAAGTGCCATGTTCTCAACCCATTAATTCCACTAGTTATTGAAAAACCGTGTGTTGTCAAAACATCTCAAGACCGTAAAAGGATAAGCGGATAAAAGTCTCGGCGTTGATCAATCCCTGAGGGATGCGCCATGCATTCGACTTCATTAAGCATTGTCTAGAGGTGATTGAATGCATATCTGGCGTTTACAATGACTACCTACCTGCAATTCCAGACAGTACCGTTCCGCACATAACAACAGCCGAGACCAAAAATCCACAGAGCCATTTTTCATCCTTAACTGAATAATAGGTCTAAACACTGAGTGGTAGCATGTCTTTCTCCGTAGTTTTCGGATGAATCTTCACTACACTTTATGAAACTTTTGTGAACTTACCACGAAGATTTCGAAGAAACCGAGCGGCCGATCCCCTTTGTTGGCACTCTGGGCATCGGCCAAGAGCAACTCGACTTCGGCTTCCGTAACACGATGATAGTACTTAAATGAACTCGCAGCTTTACGTGTTTCGTTTCGAGCCACTAGAAAGCTGAAAACACTGTGCGATTAAATAGATCAAGTATTTAGATTAAAATCCAATCAGAAATATCAGAACATTCTTGCAGAACTCTGATATTCACAGATATGCTACTGAAAGTTAATCATTAACCGCACTATAATGCCAGGTAGCGCTGACAACTCATCCACTCCACTTGTATAGGGCACAGGTTTATAAGGTAAAGCATATTTTACGGATGGGATAAAAATAGCTTTGGAGAGATTTGGGTTAAATGAATGCGCAGTGTAGGGCTTGATTCAGCGGACGACTTTCTGCCACTGTTGAAGACGAATTAAAGGCTTTGGTGGAAGCAAGTATAAGCACAGCGGTTCGGAAACTTGCAAAGGGACACTTCGCTATAAAGATCCCATAAGAATCGAATTAGTATAAAAAAAATGTTGCCGTTTCGAAGTACCGTAGGCATCTTTTCTACGTAATAAACACTACTAGTTCCTCGACTGTATTGTGATTTGTGACGAAAAATGGATCATCAGTGATGACCGGCTATTTTCCAAATAGCTTGATAATTCCAAGTTGACAGGTTTCATTCTTCTAAACGTGGCATGAAGAAATGTTAAGGTGACGATTATCGAAGAGATCGCAGTTAGAAGTCGTACATAACTTTCTTCCTTGCTCACCCGGATGAACCGATCATGACGCCTGTGCGCACGAGAGTGATTACCTTGTTCATGCAATAGAACACACTAGCAATTATAAGGATGGCTAGAGAATTTCAAACATGGTCTTAGTCTGTGTTATTGAGAACATCTGTAGCAGCCTTTATCTTTAAAAAATCTTGATTCAATTAGCGCTCTTAAGTCTTTCTGTTAAGCTTTTCAGACGCTCTGTTGGGACCAATCTTGGCGTAAAAATGCCATTAATGGTATCATAAAATGTGTAGAATTTCTCCAACCCCGTCAACTCTTCGATTTGTCCTCATCACAGTACGAAGTCAGTTTGTAATTACGGAAATCACAAATTCAAGTGCAACTCGAGCGGACGTTGGTAAAATTTTCATTTCTATTTTTAGCGTGCAAATTAGACCTGTCGGTTCTGCTCGATCGAGAAAGTTTCTGAGCACCATATCTTTCTTATAGTGTAGCAAACTCCATGACCGACATTCCTACAGCCTCGGAATAGATTTATAACTCAACGTTTTCTTGGAAAAACACGAGGCCGTTACCGCAGTATTTATTTACCCACAATAGCCGACATTTAGGCGCTTTCGCCATCTTCAGAATCTCCCAATGTCAAACTAACATGGACCAACTCGACCAAATATTTGTAAGCCTTGCAGTTACTTGGTGAAGACGAACCGTACTGAGTCTTATATGGGGGAGTAATGTCCCGGCTGAGGTGAAAAAATCGGCCTGAAGCATGGCGTGAGGTCACGTGTGATCACTAGCACTCTTCTTTGTGGTTTACTTTTGGATTTCTGGAATGTATTGAAAACGCTTCAGTTCGAACCACTCATAGTATAGATTCCTGTATCAGAATAGTGACTTTTACTTTAAAATATTCTCTATTATGCTTCTGTATCCTATTCGTCTCTAGTGAAGTATTTGGTCTAACTTTAACTTTACCGACATGGTGTTTCTTTATGCAGATGCACAGTTGTCTACCCATTACGCCAATGTATTCGATCCCACACGCTCTACAAGAAACCAGTTAAACCGTACTCGAACTCATGTAATCACCTCCTTTACCGTTAGGGCATTCTATGCAATTTTGCACAGTGCATAGCACATCATACAGGCGGCTACGAACTAACCGGCGTCTTAGAGTCTCCAGTGGTGTTTCATGCCTTATTACCCAATTCTATAAACCAATCCTCCTTAAGCGACGTTTCAAAGCTGCATCTATTTCGTTAGAAATAAAGGGTGTGGTAAGCGGAGTCTTATTCTCGCTAGAATTAACGTTTGGAGCGTTGTTTTTCCTCAATATTTATCTCGAGAAACTACAGTTTCGTAGCCATTAGAAATGGTTATTTATCGTGCCGATTTCAAGGATTCCTTCTACTCTTTTCCTGTGCACGCGCTGGTGGCAGTTCGAAGGATACAATCGCCCTTTTTGCGCATGATGAACGAGAGGAAAAGTAATAAGCAAGTACTTTATTGTTACTTTGCTTCCTCTGAGAATGTACGTTGGCATTCCAATCACTAAATTCTCTATGCCTGCCTTTCTCAAACAGCTTTTTATAGCTGCAATTATTTCTTTGGAAATGAATGGCAATATGGGAACAGGATGGAAAGGACCTTATTCTTCGTAGTAATATTGGTTGAGGACATGGTTGCATCTCTAAAGCTATCCCGACGAGGTGCTACTCCATCGTGGCCATTATAAATGACTGTTTTCCGCTTCAGTTCCTGGGACTCCCCCTTCTCCTCTCTTTCCGTGCACAGACTGGTGGCTGTTCGAAACAAGTTCTTACCAAACACTCTTTTCGTGTCTGAGGTTGAAAGAAGAAGTAATGAACCTCTATGTTTCTATTACCTGGGTTTCAATACTCTTGGTAATGTAGCCGTTTTTGGATAGATCAGTTTTAACATTTACAAGCGGAAGCCGGTTTCCATTCGGTTTTTCTTGAGTGAATTTTATGTCCTCTGAGTGTTAATTCAACAACTGCAAGCACTTGTCCAATTGGTCTGGTGTCGATCAGATGATCTAACTACCATATGTGCATCTTTCCCTACACCAGAGTAAGAACCAGAGATCGGTTACTGCTGCTTTAACCTTAGACATAACTGCAATGGCAATGGTTGGTGCCAGTCGCTGTCCCACTGCCAAGTGTGCGTAAAATTTTCAGCATCGTGTGAAGACAGAGCAGTTTTGGCACTTCTTTAGGGAGCCATCAACTGCCGAGTCGAGAAACCATACATGTTTATTGACCCCTCGCTTTGCAAGACAAGGAGTTCAAGGATGACTTGCATTGTGGAATTAGACACATTAATATAAAGCGGAGTAACGTCGAGGAACTCCATTACCAGCGCGTTTTAGACTATGCGTTAAGTAGACGATCTAGGAACAGTTGGATGTTCGTGAAATGGGCGAGGAAGTCTTTCAACAACTGGATGAGTAATAAGGTTACAAGCCAAGCTATTCTGTAGGTCCGTCTACGCAGCTAATGATGAATCCAAATTTAAAGGTTTGAGGATCGGTAGACGCAAAATCATCAGTGCATAGTAACTTGCATGTTTTCATAGGCTTCGGGCATAGGGTTCGCGCTTAGGCTTCGAGTCTCGGCTTCGGTGTGGAAATACCAGTAGTCGATCTCAGGCCATTATTCTGCTGTAGATATATAGACGATTATTTTTTCAATTGCTTCATATAAGAGGAGATAAAGAGATTATTTGACTTATTGAATGAAGAGTCAGAGTGCACCAAGCTTACGCCAAAAAATCCAAACAAAACTGACTGCGAGTTAAAATTCATCTACCCGAAAGTGACATTACGAAGTGGTACCGAAAGCAAAGTAACAAAAACGTACTTGCACATTACCTCTTCATTTGTCCACCACATGCAGAAAGGTCGATTGTAAAAGGTATCCTTCAGACTGCCACCAGCGCGTCCACAGGAATAAACCAGGAGAAGGATTCCCTTAATTCGGCACGGCAAATGTAGTCTGTGTCCGTTTGAAAGAGTGCTTTAGTAAGTCGGTAAACTGCGATTCAAACCAAACACTCCATCAGGCGAGCATGCGACGCAAAGATATAACGGGGAAGATTTTGAAGTAGAAGTCACCATCCTCGTACATGAATTCATAACACCAGTGCGTAAAACTCTTGAAGCGTTTTGGATAAATTGCAAGAATGCAAAAATAAACCGCAAAGAGGAGTGCCTTGTGATTACGCGCGACCTCTCTCCATCCCTCAAGTTGGTTTTTCGACCTGAGCACTTTCCTCGCCCATGTGAGACTCGGTTCAGCTGGCTTACACCAAATAAATGGAAGGCTTACGAATAACAAAACAGTGAGTGTTTAAAAAGGGCTGTTTACTGTGCGAGTGAAATTTCTGTGTAAAGTTTTATCCTCTGTGGTTATGAAAGCACTTGTCTGATTATATTACATGTCAATTCGACCATGGCAAGTTCTGGATAGGGCGACACCTCTGAAAAGTCGGCTATTTTGTATTAATAAGCGCTGTACTACCAACTTCGCGCTTTCTCAGCAATAGTATAGTGAATTTTCTCCAAGCTTTTCGTGAGGAACTCTGACCATTGGATCGGTCGTCTTCCTACTGCGCATTGGACATCACGAGAAATACAGTCACCGGCAACTCCTGTCGATAGGTGTTCGCTCAGACGCATTACGTGTTCGGTGCTCCTTTTCTTAAACATTGGCGGTGTAGGCCAGCGTCTTTGATCGCTGACGTAAATCGGTGCTTTGAGTCTTCTTCCTCTTGAGATATTATATGATACGTGATATGGGGTACTCTTAACCTCGTCCTTTTGCCTGCGTTTTCTAAAAAGTGGAGTAATCTTTTATCTTACCCAGGTACCGAACATGTTCTGACGCTTGTGGCAAGGCATGGAGAATAGTGCGTTGGAATACCTGGGCAAAAAATCAGGTGTTCTTTGTTCTCCTCGCTACATCTTCTTTACTCCTTAAGGCTTCGAAAACCGCTTCCCCCTGCACAACTCTGGAGGTAAGCCAATCATCATGTCCAATTCCCGACCTAGACGGAAGAAATCAGTGGCAGTCATTCCTTTGAGCGTGAATGGGGCATACGAAAGCAATCTCTTGCTCATGAGCATCCTTCTTTAGTCGAAGACCGAACTTTTCGCAACCGCTATCAATGTCAGCAAGCATTCGTTCTCTCTGGCTAATGCTTGGTGTTATAAGAACGATGTCATAAGCGAAGCGAAACGTTATGTGAGGCCATTCAAACCGCAGTAAATATTCCACCTGGCTCATTAGTTATTGAAAGGAATCGATCTATCCGGCCAATTATGTGTTGATGAATATATCATCTGCTTCAGTATGCTACTGACCTTAAAATACTTAAACACGTACCACAGAATCCCAATACCATCGCCACATTGCTCATTATATGTCTCTCGTAACATAGAACAGTATGAAGCGGAATATGAATCGTGTTCGGAATTAAATTTAAGTTGATGTATTTATTTATATAATCTTATAAAGTGATTTTCTTAAGCTGACGCAAGATCGGTATAGGTCTTCGTTGTCGTCAGGTTGTTAAACGTCAGCCATCGACCAGCAACACTAACAGCAATGACAACAGCAACGACAGCGACAGCGAAGAACTATACCAATCTCGCATCAGCTTAAGAAGATCAGTTTATAAGACCATATAAATAAATATATCAAACATCTATGCCGAGGTTTATATGAAGTCGGTCTTTTAAGTTAAATTCAATCGTTGAATGATCGTCCTTTACCAGAAATTAGAAAAACGATGTTCACAACTGCCTAATTTGTTCCAAATTTTTAAATTTCTCTTCGTCCTTCCATTCAAATGGCCGTATTCCTTCGAACGCTCACGTCATCCATCCCTCAGCAAATTTAGGTTGGAAAGTGTGCACGATGATATGCTTAGAGTTAAGCAAGTAGAAATTATTGTCTCATTGGCATTATAAAAGCGTTGAGGACGTAGTGAAGATGAAAGAGAGCAGTCGGCTTCCTGCACACCTTTGAGATCCTACGGCTTTTCGTGCCTTAACATACTACTCCTAAACCTGCACTCTACTTACGCTGGATGAAAGGCCAAGCAGCCTTAATGCAAGCTGTATCGACAGGATAATCTAGTATTAACTGGTGTTACGATAGAGAGACAGAGAGAGAGAGAGAGAGAGAGAAAGAGGGAAAGAAAGAGAAATTGGAAGAGAGCAAAGAACTGTCGTAGCAGCGAAAATATCGAACGCAGTATTACACGGTCATATGCAAAGATGATATCATTTGTACTTATGAAGTGGGAAACGTTATATAAAATGATAGCATATAAAAGAATAAGACAGGCCTAGGACTCTCTGGCATGAATGCTACAGGCACCGTTATGAAGACAGTCAGTGCCAGCTCCAAAGCATAGATGAGCCACCATAATCGAGCCGTTCCCCACGTCTGAACATATGAATGAAAACTCGTTAAAATGTTAACTCCCGCAGCACACTAAGAGCCGCACCTCAGGCATTGCGGAAATAGAACCGGCAATGACTCCCAACTGAAGCATGAAGCCGGTTGCCATCGAAATCATTCCACGGCATGCCACTGGGCTGAAGTAAATAGATACTCTATAAAAAATTAGACAGACTACTTTACAAACTAGCCTTAAACATGAAAAAATAGAGGATCCTAATAAATAAAAGAAATTTCATAAAAGCGCTCCTAGTTCGCTGCACTGATATGGAACACTAAATTGTCACATCGACCGTCACTGAGTTGCTTAAGAAGAAATCATCAGACCTGCATTCGACAATGAACATCGGGCCGATGCCTAAACTAATACTGATGGCGACTCCCAAGACTGCGCGCGAAATCGAATAGATGATGTAACTCGTTGTCTGAAGTATAGCGTATATAGAAGAGTCCAACAAAGAAAGCAATCCATGTGACTTTGTCAACAAACTTAACTCAGGCAAGAAAATTGTTGAAAGTCGAATACGAATATTTCAAACATTCAATCTTTAAAAAAAGCAACAAGATACTGATTTCAAAGCCTGGCTCAATAATAAATGACGTTGTAAAGAAGATAAAGCTAAAGCTCTTTGAACATTTAAAAGCTTGGGCTAAACGCTGCCCCTGGAGGAAAACGGCACTGTTGTGGGATGTGAATAATTTCTAGCTGACATGTGTTCGAATGCAGATGTTCACATATAAAGAAACCATACATCCTGTCACCCATTGGGCTTTCAAGTGTTTTGGTTAAAGGATACAAAAATGTGTATCTCTACAGGAAGTTGATTTAATCGTGCCACTGAAGAAGTGGGACGGTACGTGTTGCCGGCAGCTGTTCATCGAGTGTGCGGACTGTCGGACAAGGAAGAACAGCCTGCTCAAAGATATTACACAGCCCTTTACAATCAGCAATGAAGCAAGTGCGTTAGATGAGATCTCCTGCAGAAAGCTTATGTGACAGCGGTACAATAATTTGCAGCGAAAGTTCCTATGAAGGCAATACAACAACTTGCAGAGAAAGTTTATGCGATTTTGAATGAGAAGAGATCGGTGACACTCGTTATTTTGAGAAGAATGTTGCTTATAATAAGCAAAGAAGTTGAACTCGCACTTCTTCAATTAACGCTCTCCCGACGGCGCCTTATCTCTATCTTTGCTGCAAACTAGACAACATAATTCTCAGCTTTTATGGAATTGCTGATTTTTTGAAAACGAGCAGTAATTTTTCGATAACAAGGGGACTTGGTTGGTTTTGAGCACGAGTGGATTGTAGAGAAGACCTTCTCTCTCGTTCTATGGCAGAATGATATATATGCTGATGTTTACTAAATGTTACTACTGTCCATCAAAGAAACACATTACTGCCAGCATTTGGAAGTGTTTTGCAAATTTATAGGCACCTATTTCAGTATTCTTTATACCTGTATACTTTGTACGATAACTATTATTTGATATGGTAACTAAAATTGAAACTTTTGTTTATGTATAGTATAAATATAGGGCGCGTGTGGCGCAGTGGTTGGAGGCGTCCTGCAACACACACGTAGAATCGATCCCTGCGCACACCAAGCCTTCCATCCCTCTGGGGTCGGAAAATTGGTACCAGACTTGTATGGAGGGATAGCAGCACTAGCATGATACATCGATAGCCCACCGCGAATCATTGTGAAGGCCAGATATGCATCAATCACTTCCAAACGATGCTTAATGAAGTCGAATGCATGGCGCATCCCTCAGGAATGATCAATGCGAAGAGCTTCATCCTTTAATCCTTTTATAGTATAAAGGCATGTATAGCAAATGCTTAGTAGAGAACTGTGTAAATTTTTGGTATATTTCTAAGTGCAGAATGGAGCCTTTCCCGAGCAGTACCCAATACATCTGCGTTATATAAGATGCGAATTGCTGGGAAAAAACTGCAGGAAAATAGTTTCACGCATTAAAATAAGCCACAAAAAAGAAAATGCGACCCATAGGTGTCTTGAGACTTGTGTGTAAAGTTCTTACTCTTGAACGACTGGCTATTGAAATGGCTCAAAATTTCAGTTTAAAATGTAGAAAAGTAATGGAAAAATTGTATATTAAAATCCGTTAATTCTTTACCAAACTTTTTCAACATTAGAATCACATATATACCCCTTACTTATACCATTAAATAAAAAATGACGGAAGCATAATCTCTTTTGCGAGAGCGCTCTTCATTAGTGATGAAATAAGTGTGGTGATAAAGCGACGCTTAAGAAGGGCAGGTCTAGAGGAATCGGTAGCGGTAGCTGAAATACCACCGGATACTCTACGGCGTCAGTTAGTTCGTAACCGCCTGTATGACCGTCCGTATGAAACACAGAATTGCACAATATTCCTTTACGGCAGGGACGGTGACTGCATGAGTTCGGATACAATATGCCTGATCTCTTGTAATATTGCGGAGATGAATATATTAGCGAAACGAGCAGACCTTTATGTATCTGCATAAAAGAACACCTAGATGGAAAACGAAAACCAACACAAACCACTTCACTAAGCACGCATAGGATACGAAAGCATAGCGAAGACGATTTTGAAGTAAAAGTTAATATCCTTGCACAAGAGCCTAAAACACCAGCGCGAAAACTTCTTGAGGCTTTTTGGATAAATGCCAAAACCCTACAATGATTAGCAGGGATGAATGTCCGGAGGTCATACGCGACCTGATCCCGTACGTTCGCATCGATTTCTGATGTGGGATGGTGCAGTCGTCAACCACATGCGACTATAATCAGCTGTTCTAAGCTTCCTCATTAGAGGTAACATAAAAAGCGATGAGTTTTTCGAGCAGCTCTTGATCATGTAATTACCAAGGAGTTTTTCGTCTTTTTGTTATTGAAGCGTTATTGAAGCGTTTGGCCTAGTAGAAAACGAAAACGACACATTCATATTCCAATGCCGAGGTTAAGAGAAAGTCGATCCTGGGAACTATTGCATTGTGTGTTTTTGCACGGAAGCAAATGTGTCTGTATAACAAACTCGCCATTGCTGAACAAGAAAACGACGGATTTGTAATTCAATGCCGAGGTTAATAAAAAGTCGACCCTGAAAACTGTTACAAAAAGTGATCACATAATTCCTCCCAACGGTTTACCGCCTCATTGTGGCTGGGAGGTGTTCCGGGGTGTCAGACTGCGATGTACAGCAGAGAGAGTCCTCCCGGCAAGGTCTCCCAAGCTGAGAAGGAATAGTCCGTTAAGTCTCCACGGCAGGCAACTGAGGTCCGCAGTTTTGAAAATATCTCAGCATCATTGTGGTTATATGTTTAAGTTTTCGAGGAGTGCCTGTAGAGCAGCGAGAATGCTCAATGAACTCAGTGGAGAGGTGAAAGCAAACAGGATGAAGATTCCATCCATTAATGAAGTACAGTACGACGGCGAAGAAATTGAGCTAGTTGGTTATTTGATTACAGAAACCACTTCGTGCTTGCATCTTGGGCGTTGAATGGACACGGAGAACGAACAGAAGGAGCAATTACACTTACTGGAATACTTGAATACTTGGATGGCCAGTCTTCACTGGTTGTGCGGGCCGCAAAATAATTTCCGTTTTTTCGGAATTCTTCTGGTTGAGGCATTGTGATTTCCTAGAGTCCAGAGGTCAGCTTGGCCAAAGTCTGCTCCAGGTCGTCACCACCACAGGCAGTCGTCTTCTTTGTGGATCAGAGGGAGATTCACCACCACGCGACTAGTTTGATACCAGGACGATGGTGGATCCTGCTATTGGTTTGCTCATAGACTTCCTTGGAAACGCCGCACTCCTTCTCAACTTGGGAGACGTGGCGAATCATCCCGCTGTACGTCGCAGCCCGACACCCAGGAACACCTCCCAGTCACGATGAGGAGGTAAATCGTCCGGAGGAGAGCAATTACAAAGAAGAAGAAAGCACCATGGTCACCGATTATTTGTCAGAACAAAAACTTCCTACTCGTTTCTTCACTAAACAGTACTCTGAGCGCTCTGTTATGTAGGATAGGCTGGGGTTGATACGGCGAGCATGTTGAAAATGCTACACGCTACAGCATTTGGACGATCGTTTCAGAAATTTGCTTGCCCAAGAAAACGTCTAGTTGCGATGCCTATGTCATCAATAGCTCTCTCATATTCGAGATTAAGGTTAGCATATTTGGATTGCAAAACATAGTGGAGGCAGTAATCAAATGTAAAACAAATGACAGATGAAAAAAAAACTGTGCAGTGGACTCAAAGAGGGCGCTAGTGCATTCTGTGATCATCACTTACACGACGGAATTCGTGGATCAGGTTAATGAACTGCATTTGCTTATGGGAACGATCTCAGGACTACGGGCCGGGCTTCGCGAACTTCGTAAAGTTCGAACTACCGTCATGGACGACGATTGAGAAACACAAACGGAAAATTTGCTGAGGCCCGCTCTATTTCTGAACATGACCTTTCCAAGTATCCAAGCTGTTGTGCAAGAGAGTTGATCTTTATGTCCAAGGTACCCATGTTTCTCCGGTGGCCGTTTTCATCAACAGCCATAAATGGCACTTGTAGGGTAATATCCCTCCCAACAATTTGCCATCGTGGGTGGGAGGTGTTCCTGGGGGTCGGACTGCGATGTACACTGGGAGATTCGTCCTCCTTGCATGGTCTCCCAAGCTGAGAAGGAGTTCGGCGTTTCCATCAGAAAGCCTAGCTAAGGGTAAACGAATACCAGGATCCGCCACCGTCTTGGTATCAAAGTTGCATGGTGGCAAATCTCCCTCTGATCCACAAAGGTTGCGACTGCTTGTCACGGTGATGACCTGGGGCAGACTTTGGCCAGGCCGTCCTCGGGATTCCAGAAAACTACAATGGCGTAACCAGCAAGGCTCCGAAAAATGGTGATCATGCTGAGGTTCGCACAACTTGTGATGACGGGTTGTTCAAGTATCAAGTATCAAGTAAGACCACATAATTCACCGTTTTCCTGGTGAACGAATATGAGGTTGTTACTTTGTTCTTTACTGAAGGGAAAGCTGATGCTACGGTGGATTTCTCCTTTTTTAGAGCCGGATTCTTCCGAGTGAACGATCCACACTGGTCGTCTTCACCTTGTGATTGTTCGTTGTAGCAATGAGTCGGATCGAGTGAACTGATGCATCAATCTAATAAAGAATCTCACACAATGGTGCTTGATTATGCAGGACTGGTGT
Source organism: Angiostrongylus costaricensis (assembly GCA_900624975.1). Lineage (NCBI taxonomy): Eukaryota > Metazoa > Nematoda > Chromadorea > Rhabditida > Metastrongylidae > Angiostrongylus > Angiostrongylus costaricensis. The sequence continues at coordinate 65,215 of UYYA01004024.1, read as the reverse complement.
TCAACTACTGCCGCCCTTCAATATTACTTCGATTTCTAGTAACGCTGAGATCATATCGGGGCGCGGCAATAGATTAACATCCGTCCCGTACAAACCAGTTCATATTAGTTCGGTTCTGAAGAAGAGAAAGATGTCGAAACTTCAGTCGGATAAATCTTTTTATCAACCTCGTATTAGCTGAATAATCGAAGAAGAGGGAAGTATTGGGAAAGTACGTTAACGGCAAAAAGAGATTTCGTATTACAAAAAGATCAGCTCAATTTACTCGAAAACTATGAGATTGTACTGATATTCTTCCAAGAATATTACTGCCCCGCTTTCGACTTTCATGGTTTCGTTTCTTCCTTCATTAATCAAAATGCATCAGGCAGTAAAAGGATAAGGCTCTCGGCGTTGATCAATCAATCCCTGACGGATGCGCCATGAAGCATCGTTTGGAGGTGACTGAATGCATATCTGGCCTTTACAATGACTCGCAGTGACCTACCGATGTATCGAGCCAGTGCTGCTATCCTCCCAGATAAGTCTGGTACCGATATTCCGACCCTGGAGGGACGGAGGCTTTGGCGGGCCATGGGCGCTCCGCGTGTGTGTTGCAGTGGGCCTCCGACAACTGTTAGTATTCGCGTCCGTCACATAGGGCAGTATTATTCAGAATTTAAAAGTCTGAATGTTAAAATGTCATTCAGTAGTCAATTCCTCTAATACCATGCGCTGTTATTGCCTTCATGCGGTGTTTCGTTCCTTGTCGTTTTCAAAATGATGCGAAGAAGTTGGTTATTTAAAAATTGAGTCCTCGTTTACATTTTGATCCTATAGGGTTTCAATATAAAGACAAAAGTAGAAAATGCTCACAAAATAGCTCGCAATCGCGATTGCTAAACCAGCGATCTGCACGACGAATGCCGCTACTATTCCATTCTTCCGTCCTAACGAGTCAGCAATCACTTGAATAAGCAAGGAACCCAGAGTGGCTCCCCAAAAGAACGTGGACATGACCAAACCCCAAATCAACTAAAGAGTCATAGTACTTAAAAATCGTCAAACTATTCCAATAAACCAGAAGAGAGAACAACAGATAAGAATCCACTATGAAAGATCTAACCTCAAGCGTTTCTTGATTTTGCTGTACTCCGTGGGTTTTTGTGTAGGAAATATTGAGGAACTGAATGAATGCTCCTTGAGCAGGATTTGTTATGAGCACTTGATAACCGAACATGAAACCTCCTCCTATAAAGACTTTCTTAACTCATATTAGTGAACAATATCAACATATTTTGATCACAAGTGAACCCACAGGACATTGGATGGAGGATTCAACCTGGGAATAAACTTGATGCTCTAAGCAGGAAAACCCTATAGAGAACTTTTCCAGTGAAACTGGAAAAGTTCTCTATCTGTGTAAATCATAGTATTTGATCTCTATACCATGGTCGTCTCGCAGCCGCACGCCTTATGCCGCAATGTGACCTTTGTGGTCTACCCTTGCAATTACATTCAGTCTTTCAGGCAGTTGACTTGGATCATACAACAGCGATGGCCTATCGGAGGGTGGAGGCGTAGCAGTAGAACTGTTTACTTTTGCCTTGTGAAACAACGAAGGCTCCGTTCCTCTTGCCCTTTATTTCAAACGAAATAAGTGCAGCTATAAAACGTCGTTTAATAAGAACCGGTCTAGAGTTTTTCGTAGGAATGGTAGAAATAAAAAAGAACGTTGGCGAAAACGGTAGACCGCTTTGCGTCCGCATAAAAGAACATCTAGTCGGCAAATCTAAATTAAAACCAAACATTTCGAAACCGACCTTCCCTAAACCTCGGTGTGACTAATCAATATGTATTCTTTCTTGATAAGCTTGCACGAGGTTGATAAATATATTTATTTTCGGCTAACGTTTCGACGTCTTCGTCTTCCTCAGGGCCGGTGATCCGAGTCGATGGTCCATGCTTGTTGTTCGCCTCGACGTTGCGTCTTCGCCTTCCTGTCGAGCCAGATCTTCCTCAGCGAGCCATCTTCTC
>UYYA01004024.1:0-62280 GCA_900624975.1 Angiostrongylus costaricensis | reverse complement strand
GAGAAGATGGCTCGCTGAGGAAGATCTGGCTCGACAGGAAGGCGAAGACGCAACGTCGAGGCGAACAACAAGCATGGACCATCGACTCGGATCACCGGCCCTGAGGAAGACGAAGACGTCGAAACGTTAGCCGAAAATAAATATATTTATCAACCTCGTGCAAGCTTATCAAGAAAGAATAAAACCAAACAGTCCACTAGGCGCACATAGGATGCAGGAACACAAGGAGAAAATTTTGAAGTAGGAGTCACTATACTCCCACAGGAATCCAAGGCATCAGCGCGTCAAACTCTTGAAGCGTTTTGGGTCAATTCCAAAAATTCAGAAATAAACCGCAAGGAGGAGTGTCTTGTTATCACGCGTGACCTGGCGCCATACCTCAGGCTAATCCAATGAGCTGATACAGGCACATCCTTTCCCATGTATTACTCTGTGCGGAGGCTATCCATTAACTAACTTAAATACTTACAACAAATAAACGGTAGGTGTTTAAATGAGGCTGTTTCTTATGTGAATATAAATTTATTTGTTAAATTTTATCTACTAGGGTTTATGAAAGTGTTTGGCTGAGTAGATCGCATTCCAATTTGACCTTTCCAGGCTCCGAAGAAGGCGAAACTGCCGAAACGTCAGCTATTGTATCCTAATAAATTCTATAATAACAACCACGTGTCTGCTTATTGAAGAAAAACATCGAAGCCAATAACGTTTGATGTTTCAGGCAGTTAGGTACAATCCATTGCAGCCCAAGATCAACAATCCAGATCGGACGCGGGTGCATATGCACGCAGTTCCCGCAGCCAATATAAGCCATGTCCCATCGACGGCTGAGACATGCCATCACTCACCTTGCCCCCGATCGGTAATGCAGATAATCCGCTCCTTATAAAATCATCCTCAGCTATCCTCAATCATCCGCAGATTCATATCCTTCGTTTCCTAGCTAGTCTACGATGCGCTATCAGTAGCAGGCGGGTGTTTCCATATGCGCTCTGCTTGCAACGCCATCGGTGGCATGTACCATTCTTCCCACAATGTATGCCATGCGTGCAAGGCCGCTGACCGGGCAACCTATGTGATGTATCTGTTAAGCCGCTATAGTTGGCCTATCGGTTCTCAGCCGTTATCTTTCTGGCCCATGATATCTTAAGCAATGGTGGCACCCATCGATGCTAAAAAATCACGTTGCGGACATTGCTTTATCCACGACCATCCTCTCTGACAACGTTCCGTAGATGACTCATCAATCGTTGTCCATAGCACCGTCAATGCTCATGTGACTTACTGTCCTCATCGATCATGCTAAAAGTGCACCTCAATGCTGTAATGATGATCCTTATCTCAGCCGAATACACGACCCGTCTGCATCCCTCTCCGCCACAGCATACATGTCTCCCTCAGCCGACTTCGTGCGCGGCTTCGCCCATGGCTAACAGGCCGCTACTTTCATGTTGTTATTACTGCTATTATTATTGTATTAATGATGTGATAATGCTGCAGTGATATTATCTCGTTATTAGCTTCACTTAACTTCTAGCCATAGCACCTCATAACTTTAATTTGCGTGATTCTTATGCCAATGTTTTTCTATCGTTATTATTGTGTTGTTAATGTTGCATTTATGTATACAAAGGTTTAATTATCCACGTTTGTGGCTGGTCAATCACTGCAACATCTAAGAGACCCGCGTGGCTAACTCAACTGCACATTGCTTCTCCAACTCCAACCACTACCGTCGTTTCCTTAAGCGTTCTTTAGACAACACGACTCCGACAAAGAAACTAGCAACAGATTCCGGATATTTTCAGGCGAAACTTTTAGGATACTTAAGGTTTACCTCGCAGAGTTTCGCTCCAACTCCACACAAAAGAGTAGCATGCGACAGATTCCAGCGCTAATAAGGTTAAATAGAATTAGACCATCATTTAGCGGTAAAAAGGTTAAATAGAATTAGACCATCATTTAGCAGTAAAAGAGGAGAGTTTGCAGTAATTCTTCATCGCTTAGATGTTTAGATAGATGTCACCAAAAAAAAAACATCCTTGTGATGATTCCCTTCATCGATCGTCATCTGGAAAGGAATTCAAAAGGCAATAGCGAAAATTGTATGCCAAATTATTCCGTCTTATAGTTACTAAAATTCGTAAGTTCGTAGACACTGATGATTTGGCATCTCCTGATTCCTCAACCACTCAGGATAGACCCATCATCAGTTGTGAAGACGGACCTACAGAGAGAATTGCCTGATGATGAACCAGATTTTCATCCATTTGCTGAAAAGCATCACAACCTGTCTTATGAATAGCCGAATACTCTTGGAACGTGTACGTCATGCCGTTTTAATAGCGCGTACATAATCGAGTCCTTTGACGTTACTACCCTTAATAAAAATGTGTCGAATGACTCCGCAGTGCAAGCCATCTGCAAGTCCCTTATACAACACTACGGAGTAGTAAATATTTATGGCTTAAAGATTCAGCAAGATGGTCCCAAAAACATTATGCACAAATGAAAGCGTCGGTAATGGGACGGTGACTGGTATCAAACCTTGCCACTCTCATTCTATCCAAGATGGAAGCACCGGTAATTGACCCCCGACGAATACTCTACTATAGATATAGATGATTGTTTTGTCACCTGCGCCGCACAAGAGGAGATGGATTAATGTTTTGAATTGTTGACCCGACAGTCGGACTACATAGAACCTAACGGAGAAAAACGAAAAAAAATGGTTTCCCTTTTGAGCGTTCAAATTCATTACTCAGATGCTTTGACGGCCTGTCTTTACAAATTTCGCGGACTCCAGCGCACTTTCCATTCGCTTCTTCGCCTCGCAGTCGTCGTCTGTGCTGGTGGGTGCTAGTCCCACACAGTAAACTGTAGTACAAGTGCAGCTACGAGTATAGCTGTTTGACTTTAGTAATGAACACGTCCACCGAACGTTTTGGTGGTCGTCCAAGAAGATGCTTGCACTTCAGTGAAACCTATTCCACTGTTTTTTTCGTCCATCTTTCATATGTTCCTCTTATTATATGACGATCCATCTGGCTCCACTATAGATTCATTTTTTCCTGGATCTCGAAGATGAGATAGTTATCGAAGCACTAAGGTGATCATTTCGGCTAGAAGTAAGTCATGGCAATATTTCAGAAGACCTCATTCAAGCACTCCGTTAGTAGTGTGCGGTTTTAGTTCCAGCCCGCGTCTTTGTTGTACAACAGAGTGCTGAGAGCACTGTTTAATCGAAGAGGTGAGCGCGGATTTTCGGGTCCATTAGTTAGTCGGTGGCTTTCTTGAGCAGCCAGGATGCGGTTTCGACGTTTTCGAAAGCTTTTTCAAAGTCGGCAGAAGTGAGGACTAGGGACATATGGTATTTCCAACAAACTTCTTTGATTCTGGAGACGATTTTGATGTTGTCCTTGAAGCGAAATCCCTATGAAATTCTCGCTAGCTAAAATGTTTGTGCCTTATCCAATGCCTTTAATATACACAAACACCGACCTCAGAGGGAGGAATTCATGGTGTGTTTGTAGTAAACCGACCTTCCTTGAACACTCGGTATAAATAATCAACATCGCTGCAACATACATTGCTTCATCGATAAGCCAACACGAAGTTGTTACTAGTATTTATTCCGCTAACACTTCGACGTCTTCATCTCCCTCAAAGCCGATGATTCGAGTCAATGTACACAGTCGTTCGCCTTCTCGAAGTGGTGTGTTCGTCGTGGTATCGAGCCGGAACTTGTTCCGTAAATCATCTCTTAAATGAGGCGTACTCACCCGGCGATGCTCTCACATCGCTGCTCTTGTTGATACTCGTTGTTTGGTGGCAATAACTTGTTTTTTTTTCAGGACAATCCATCTTACAGAAGTCGCTACCGTTGTTAGCTAGCACACTGCTGCTTCCGGACATTCACGGTTGTGGTTCTTCAGGTTTATTTTTCGCAAGCGGGGATTTGAGGGTCTAGAGGAGGACTGTAGAATGAAAAACGGTAGTATATAACATTTATGTTATCAATTCCATACTATGGCAGGAAGTTTTAGTTACCCATCTTCGTTCTTCATGGCTGGCCGCGCAACATTGCAATCGCACAATTCCCTGTGGAATTTTTTCAGACTGGTTACTCTCCGTGCAGTTTCTACACATTCTTCCGCTTGTACCAATGTAGACCTTGTTGCAAAGCTCTTCTACAACTGATATTTATTACTAGCCGTATTAAACGTCTTGCAGTAGAGCCAAGCTTCAGTTTCCTTTTCCTCTTGAGCAATTCTTTGATGGCAAAGGATGTGCGATGCGATCTTCCTGCTTGAGGAACTGGGGTGAATTCGGCACAACCTGTAAGTGTTTTTACAAGCAGCTCGTAGGCTTCGGTCTGGTCTTTTTAATCTGCCAGTTATGTTTAGATAGAATTTCGTTCAAAACTTTCTCGTAATTTACAGTTGAACTTTTTCTACATGGTAAATGAGATGAATTCTTGTAGCTTATGACTAAATCGACCCTTGGCGCGAAGAAGGCGGTGACTGGAGCCAGTAGAGAATGACAGGACTATCGATTTATCAATTAGGACCATCTTCTGTTCCTCAGAATATGAACAGAGAATATCTCCAAATGAGTCGCGCCGTGAAGAGACTTCAATGTCAAGAGGCAGCTTTGCTTCTCCTGGAAGAACGAGTTTCCATGGAAAATGTATACTGCAGAGACGAGTTCTGCAGAATGGTTTCAATCCTCATTTCTCTCTCCAAATCCAAATTTTCCGATTATGCATTCGCTATCGTTGGCCCTTTCTACTCTGACTTTGGAGTCTACGATAGAAATTTTTTAACACCGCTTACCATTGCAAACAGTTTCCTCTAACTATTAGTAGAATGCATGATATCCATACTCTTCAGTTGCATCACTGATTTGCAGTGATGTTCTTATGACGCGTTTGTCGAAGATAGAGGGCAGTTGTGCGTGTGGAAAGGATCTCGTATGAATCAGCGAAATGGCCAGTGGATCTGTAGAGGACAAAGCCTACGCCTCCGACATTTTGTAAAGAGACCTTTCCTACGCGGATGACAACGATCACGTTGTTTAGTCTGCGGTATGTTGATCTATCCGCTTTGTTTCTTGAAAGGCAGTCACATGGAATTTAATGCGATCTGCTGCTTCAAATAGGGCGTGAACATCGGCACCTGAGGAGAGGGTTCTGAGATTATACGCGCAGAGTGAGCAACAACCTCCTTGGTGTTTGTGGTTCAGCGAATCCGGTTCTAGGGATGTTCTGCGAAACCCAAGATTTTTCGACTTCTCACCGGTCGTTTCATAGCCTGACGCCATAAACGGGGCCATCCAGTGTGCGGGATGCTAAGAGTGGTAAGGGGAATTTGATATCAAATACTGTTAAGCTGTTGTAAGTCAGCTGCCATTGGAAATGAGTTATCGTTGTTTTTCTACTGAGGTTATGAGTTATGTGGCTGACTAAATTGAACTCAACTTGACCTTTCGAGACTCTGAAGAAGATTCAATTCGTCTAACATTAGATATTGTAAGCAAGTACTTACTCGATACTTGATACTTGAATGGCCCGTCCTCACTGGTTGTGAGGCATAACCTCCATTTTTCGGAGACTTGCTGGTTAAGCCATTGTGGTTCCTTGAATTCCCAAGGTCAGCCTGACCAAAGTCTGCCCCAGGTCTTCAACACCACAAGCAGTGGCAGCCCTTGTGGATCAGAGAGAGATTTGCCATCATGCAATTTTGATACCAGGACAGTGGTAGACCCTGGTATTGCTTTACTCGTAGCTAGGTTTCCTCATGAAAACCCCAGGCTTCTCCTCGGTTTGGGAGACCCTGCCAAGGAATGAATTCCCCTCTGTGCATCGTAGTCCGACTCCCAGGGACGCCTCCCAGCCACGACAAGACGGTGAACCATTGGAAGGATTGTAAATAAGTACTATAAGAAAATCTCATAATATGTGTATCAAGAGAATAGCGAAATGTTCAACATAGAATGATTTATGCCCAATCTCTGGTCCCTCACCAAAAAAAAATTCTTTAGCTATGTAGTAGATTTTGAAACCACGGTTTCATTCCCTTAATTCCATAAAACTTCACAAAATGCTCCTACACCGACTTTACTTTTCGAGTTCCCCAGAAATTACAGATGTTTTTCTGAGTCTCGAAGGCAAACGCACGTTGTCCAATACTCACAAAGAGTTGATAACTACAGGAAGCGAAGAAGCGTCCACTCTTCTGTTAAGTGAGGACTTCCGATGTTTGAGTAGTCACGAGGGTAAATAATGCATTAAATGCAAAAAATGACCAACAGACGTGAAACGTCTCCTGAATCAGGAGAATTAAAACAACAGAAGTTGTTGAAACGTCAAACCACTTCTTCGCATTATGGATGTTTTTCAAAGCTCAATACGGTGTCATCATTTGCAGTTTTCGAATCATAGAAATCTTCCCACCTGTTCGCGATTTTACAGAGAAAACAGTTCTGTGAAGTTTCGAAAAATAATAGGCGTTAGTCAAGTCTTTCATGTTGACCAAATCAATCGCTTTAATCCTATCAACAAATTCCAGCACCTCAATTTTTTAGACTGAGTTTCACCATTTCTTAGCAAAGGTGTTGAGACGCAGTGAAATAAGAACGAAAAACGAGATTTCCATGAAATCGTGATACCTAACGAAACAACTAAAGCTGTTGTCGCCAGATTCCAACTCGGCCATGGAGAATTCGATGCTGCTTTCATACCAGATAACGGTTTCGATCCCATGTCGTCTCTCCGATAAATTATGACAATCATCAATGATAAGCATAAAAAATTTGTAATAAACACAATCGAGTTGCTACTAAATTTTTTATTCATGAAAGATGACGTTTCCGAGGATTTCGCCTTCTTCAGATGTCTGAACACTGAGTCCCAGGCTCTACAGAAGGCGAAAACTGTCAAGACGCAAGCTTTTTCAAATAACGAGTACGGCAACGACCTCGTTTAAGCTTATCAAGAAAATAGTGAAATGTTCATGAATGCCGAGTGTAATAGAAAGTCGATGTTGGGAACCAAAATTTCAGCTCAACCTGTCTACGTGCACATTTCATTAGCTTGAAATAAACTCAAATGCTTGTTATCAACACTGCAAAGAGTAGAGGAAAAAGTGGAAAAGGAGAGATGAAGGACATTTGAAAAGGGTAATCGGCCAAATGTTCAGCGATATCGTAGAATGAAAACTAACGAATTTCCCATCGTCGGCGAAACTATTATACTGATCGGGAAATTCCACCTATACACAACAGACTCTGTATTTGAAAAGCATTTGATTAACCGTTGATGAAAACTGTAGAATTAGCACTGAAATCGCAATGAGCAAACAAGTAGCCCTTATCAGCACTTCAAGTGTCTATCGACTGCAGAACAACAACACAAGAATGGTGCTACAATATTGCAAATTAAATGCGAGTAGAAAGCTTGTCTGCTACTTACCAACTTCTACGGCTGATTAGAGCAAACCGGACGCGTTCTACAGCCAACTGTTCAAAGAGCCAAGTATGGCCCGAGGCCAAATCCCGTACGGTGCATAATTTCGGAGTGCTATTAATCTGGCCAGGAAGTGGGTAGGACAGTGATAGTAATCCTCGCTATCACAATCATGGTGGGAGTTCGATAGCTCCAGGCCAACCAAGCCTATCATACCTCCGGGATCGGGAAATTGGTACCGAACTACTCTTTCACACCCTGCAATCAAAGTGTGAACGCTCTAGCCCGGTTATCCCATGAATCAAGGAAGAATTGCTCGCCCAGCATTCTATGACATTTAAGATGAAATGAAAATCCTCATACAGCAACCGAAGCCACACGTAAAAGTTGGAAGAACTTCGTGCACAAAGGATGCGAGGAAACGAATCGACTGTAAGAAGTGCTGCGATCCACATAGTAGACGTGAAGACGGCTCCTATAAAATAAGAAAAGAATTAATTTCGTCTCCCCAAATAATCAATAATGCGTGTCTTTAAAATAATAAAAAAAATTTTTTGGGAACTGAAGGACTCCAGGAGTTGGGTTACTAAATTGCACAATAGGTTTTCGAATAATTTTACTGTTTAAGAACCGAAAGTCCTTCTTTTCCTCGGAAGGCATTAGCCATTTTCTGTGACGGTCTAATTTCTGGACCAGCAAGGAAAGTTGTCAGCAATGAAAAGGTGAGCTACTTTTCATTCTTTCCTCCCTCTTCATTCTGTCAATTCACTTAGACAGCAGCCGCCTACTTGTTTCAAATGGTTTTCACAGTTGTTTTTCCACATGACCTTTCTAAGATTAATAATGGGCATTTTTATCTTCCAAGACCAAAAATATACTCATAGACACGACCGACTTTCTATTAACCTCGGCATTGATCAAGTGATTTTCTTCGTATTTTTGTTGAGCAAACGCGAGGTGTTACTATTCTTTGTTCACGATTAAGCTGACGTTTCGGCGGATTTCGCCTTCTTCAGAGCCGCTTTCTATGAGGTTTCTATACGAAGAAAATACACATAACAGAAATACCTGAAGCTTTTTAAACGACTGTCATTGGTTTCATTTTAACTAGTCACAGAGAGCAGAAAGACACATGGGCTCGATCAGACGCCCAGGTCCAACAAGCCCTCCATCCCCGTTGGGTTTGCGAATTGGTATCAGACTTATCTGCGAGGATAGCAGCACTGTGTCGATACACTATATCATTGTAAAGGCCAGATATCCATTCAATCAGCTCTAATGGTGCTTGATGAACTCTGATGCATGGCGCGTCCCCCAGTGATTGGTCAACCCCAAGAGCTTTTTTAATCAGTACCAGTGCTAAGAGATTCTATGGTTTACCTGTAGCACCTGTATCACTTGTAGTTCCGGTGATCGTCGAGTGACTCGAGTGGGCACCAGTAGATCTTCCATTTTTCCCTGTCGCGTACAAGAGTAGCTCAGCGGGTGCTGCTCGCTCAGCAGTCTCGTCGAGCATCATGTCTTTCTTCAAAGTTCTTTGCGAAGAACTCTGACCATCGGGTCAGTGGTCTTCCTGAAGTGCGTTTGACACCCCGAGGAATCAGGTCATTAACGGCTTTTGTCCATCGGTTATCATTCATACGCATTACGTGTCCAGCCCACCTTATTTTCCACTGTTTGGTGTACAGAATGGCATCTTTGATTTTCGATAGTTGACGCAGGTCGGAGCTTCGGATCCCATCCCTTAATTGTGTGAAACGCCTAGCATCGTCCTTTCGACTGCGCGTTCGATAACGCTGAGTGGCCTTCCATCCTGCTTACGCAACGACAGTTTTCTGACGCATACGTTAGGGCAGGAAGTACCGTTGATTCGAAAAGGTGGGCACGGAGTCGGGTGTTCTTTGCTATCTTCACTACATCCTCGATGCTCTTCAAAGCTCTCCAAGCCGCTCGTCTCCTTTTGCTCAGCTCTGGAGCTAAGTCGTTCATCATATTGATTTCCCGATCTAGATAGATATAACTGGAGCATCCGCCCTGTTGTGCGTGAATGAGGCATACGAAACCAATCCGTTCTTCATGAACATCGTTTTTGTGAGATTTGCCAAAGACCAATCTTTCCACAGGCTTTATCAAAGTCGTCAGGCATATGTTCCGCTTGGTTAATGTTTGGTATTATAAGGACGATGTCATCAGCAAAACGAAGATGATGTCACTGCCGACCATCGATTTTCACTCCCATGTTGTTCCATTTCAATGTCCGCATGACGTTCTCGAGGATGGCGGTGAATAATTTTGGGGAGATGGTATCGCCTTGCGTAACCCCTCTTTTGACGTCGATGTTAATAAAGTTGCAGAATGTTGATATCTTGGTTGTAAGATTCTTGTAAAGCTCACGAAGAATCTTTATATGTTGAGTGAGATCCCTCACTATCAAGGGATTCCATGATTGTTTCTACATAAACTGAGTCAAAATCTTGCTCTAAATCGATGAAAGTGAGATAGAGCGGTCTATTACACTGTCGCGATAATTCAGTGAACCTTGTTATGGTGTGGATGTGGTCCATCATAATGAATCCTTCTCGAAACCCTGTTTGCTCACATGGTTCTCCATTGCCCAGCGTTCTGTCAATCCTGTTTAGGATGACTCGAGTGAAAGGTTTGTAGACGGAAGACAAGAAGACAGGACGGCAGTTCCCTATATCGTGGAGGTCCCCCTTCTTAAATAATAGCACAGTCTTTCTGGTTTTCCATTGAGTAGGGACCTTTCATTCAGACAGGTCTAGTGTGAAGAGCCGAGCCAGTGTGTTTATGAGTGCTGGAGCAAAGTTCTTCAGGTGTTCAGATCTTATCCTGCCCGGACCTGCTGCTTTTCGATTTTTCACCAATGAAATGGCATGTCGGATTTTGGAAGGGAGAACTTGTGGTACAGCATATCCATCGTCCCTTCTTTCATGGAAGGAGGACGTGGATATTGAATAGATCTGAGCAGTATTTGTGAATGCTTTCCCCCATTGCCTTTCTGGACACCGTAACTGTTCCGTCAGGGCGTTGGTTCGGACGTTAGTTCGAGTTTACCTGCAGCTCATGCGATTCCGTATTAGCTCGAGTGTTTCTCGAGATAGACGTCTCTTGATGGCCTTCGAGCTCTCAGGTTTCATAGCGCTAGCGTGAAGATGTTGAATGAGCCGATCGCATTCTTCGTCAATGTTATCGACAACGACATCTTCCCAACTGCCAACTAATGAATGGAATAAATCCCAGTTTGCGGTGGTTCTGGGACTTCGGCTTGGGAATTTAGCGGCTTTTTCTCCTTTCCGCGAGAAATAGAATCTTGCACGAAGGAGACAATGGTCTAGTCCCGTATAGAATCTTGGGATAACAGCAACATCGGTTAGGCAAAACTTTCTATTTACTATGATGCGGTCTATTTCGTTATGGTACTCTCCATTGGGCGACTCCCACGTATAGCGCTGAGGATGGGCTTCTGGAATTGGGAGTTACCATGGGTTGTCTTGGTCGCCATGATAAACTCAGACAGCTGCTTGCCCTGTTCGTTCCATTCTAATCCGTGGGTCCCAATATGACGTTCTTCAGACGTTCTCGTTGTTCCAACCTTAGCGTTAAAATCTCCAATGATAACGTTGAAGAATGTATGGTCTTCTCTGTAGAACTTTTCCAAGTCCATATAGAACGAATTCTACAGCTCAGCTGAAATAATTCAAATGCTCTGCTTTTCTTTAACGAGTGTAGCAACTGGTTTAGTGATGGCTCAGTTCCAATACCTTTCGAGATTTTTAAAAATTTTTCGCAATGATGCGGCACAAGTGGTGCAGTATTTAAAATAGTCAGTTGATCCAAAAATAATATATTACAGTTACTATCTTAACCTTTTTATTTACTGCCTATTCTTTTTAACGGCAGGGTATTTGTGAATTATAACCATTATAATGTTGCGATATTTGCAAAATTGTGGACCGCAGGTGTCCGTGGTAGGGAACAAACGCGCTATTGTCTTTTGCTGGGAGTAACACGTTCACCACCACACCATTTGGGTCCTTCGTTCCGTCTGTCTCTCAGCTAGTTCTATCGATCTTTTGCCGCCTGAGAGACAGGCGAAACGAAGGACCCGCATGGTGTGGTGGTGAACGTGTTACTCCCAGCAAAAGACAATAGCGCGTTCGTTCCCCACCACAGACACCTGCGGTTCGGAGTTTTGCAAAAAAATTCAGCATTATAATTACAGTTACTGTTTTGTTTTATTGAGAGCTAATTCTTGGAGAATGTAGACGACTCTCTTCTATAATCATCACAACAAGGAATCTTTATTTAGACTTATGATCTCTGCACGCTAACGGTGGCATTCTTCATTAAGGACCTAACTGTGGAAGCGCGAAAGACTACCAACAACGTTGATATGGGATTACAGCCCGGCCGAGAGATTGAACCAACGACCACGTGTGTTTTGCAGGGAACCTGTAACCACTATGCCACGTATGCTGCGACGTTATTTTTATAGCAAAAAGTATAAAAGAGAAAGAGTTCGATTTTGACTAATCCCTCAAGGAATCAACGCGCGCTGTATTTGACTGCATTAATTGCAATACAGACCTGATTCATGAATTTGTCGTTTTCTCTCTCATCAATCGCGAGGTTGTTAAGCCGAATACGTTTACTTCCATACAATAACACACATTCAACACAATCGTAGCTGACGTTTCGACGACGGGTCTTCAACCATATGCGACTCTGAGCGGCTGTTCTTCCTCGGTGGAAGACAGGTGAAAAAACGGCTCTGAAGAAGGCGATTCCGCCGAAAGGTCAGCTATGACTGTGTTGTGTGTGCGTTATTGTATGGAAGTAAACGTATGCTATTTAACAACCTCGCGATTGCTGAGAGAGAAAACGACGAATTCATAATTCAATGCCGAGGTTAATAAAAAGTCGACCCTGGGTACTATTAGAAGCAGACCTGATTGTTGTGCATGTTTGGTGCATACAATGGCTTTGAGACGGCCTGCAGATGTATCGATTACCTTTATCCTGCTAGAGAGGTCTGGTACCAAACTGTCCACAGCTAAGATAGCTGTATGATGTATGATGTATAGATAGATGTACGCTAAAACATTAGAGATCAAAAAGATGACATAGACCAAAAGCTTCCAGCAGCACCAGAACGCATCTGAATCTGGAAACTTTCATGGATGACGAATGCGGGTTGAAGAGCTGAATGTAAGAAATGGGATCCATACTACACGTGATATCGGGCGGCGTAAACAAAAAGTACAGGTTTGGAGAATGTCCTCAGTAGAGGCCCAACTTCACTGCACGAACAACCCGATAATTAGTCAGTCTATCTTGACATCCAGTCACCTATGATTTTCTAGAATTTCAGAACCGACCCACTCAATCGGATCCCACTACCACTGAGCATCGTAGTGATTATTTCAGAGAACTCACCTGACAATTATTTATGCGCTATATCTCCGGTATAAAAGGAAGCATCTGGACTTCGTTGTTGGTTTCTCGAAAGAAAACCACCACCTTGACTTGGTCAGAAAACATATCGAAGTTAATGACCAATTTTTCCGTCACCTTAGAAATTTTACACGAACTTAGTAGGTACCGCGTATAAACTATTCCGCTTCCAGTGCTAAGTTCGCACTGTTTTGCAAAATACGTTTATTCTATCTTCAGCACTTTGTTATGTGCATAAATATAACATAGAAGTGAAAGACTAATCAGAACAATAAGAGAAGTAGCAATAGAATGACATAACAAAATATAAAGTGAGATATACACTAAATGGTACGAAGAAGGTGAAATCATAGCAAATGACGAACTTGAAAAAAAAAGATGAAATGTCACGCTTCCACATAATGGCGAACTTACAAGAAAAACTGATGAAAATGAAACTGAAGAAACCAAAATGTCTGATGCACTACACGTCTCCACAGCAGTTCAAAAACTTGACATCAACTGCGGTTCTTCATTTACACCACGATCAGATTTCTTGGTGGTTCCACAAATTCTCGGAAGATCATCCACATCGCTTCGTGCCTACAAATGAACACGTACCTCTCACGATTTCACGGTAAACGGAAATGAGCCCAATAAACGAAAACATAAATAATCCAAAATACCGACGTTCTATAAACCTCGACATAAATAGTTGATATATTTATTTAAATGTTCTTATGAACAGATCTTGTTGAGCTGTTGCGAGGTTGCTATAAGCTGTCATTGTCGTTGTCGCTGTTGTTAGTGTTGTTGGTCGATGGTTGACTTTTCGGCAATTTTGCCTTCCTCAAAGCCTAAACGCATTTTATGTAACAGTAGTCTTATATTCGCTCACTATCACATGTGATCCGGCGTCTCATTTCAAAATGGTTCCTTCAGTCTAGCTCGCCATCCCACGTGAACAACTCGTGTGCAGTTCCACTCGTAACAGCATGGTGAGTAGTATTTTTGATCACTATGGCGTTGATTTAAAAGTTTGATATTCATTAATACTATAGATATTTAATCGAATATAAGGCTACTATTACATAAAATACATCCAGCCTCTGAGGAAGGCGAAATCACCGGAAGGTCTGCCATCGACCAACGACACCAACAACAACGACCATGAAAACTTCTCCCAACCTCGCATCAGATCAACAAGACCAATTCATAAGAATATTTAAATGAAAACGTTGAATAACAACGAAAGAACCAACGTCAAATAACAGTATAAAAGGACTCCGACTGTCAACCAATAAAGTTAATTGGAAATAAAATATGATTTCTGGAGAGGAAAGCGTACCCAAGTAATGAACATTTATTCTTCCATTGATAAGCTTAAACGATATTGATAAATAACGCTTAATCGGCAAACATTTCGATGTCTTCGCCTTTATCAAAACCTACAGTCCAAGTAGACTTCATATCGTGTTGGATCTTCCTCAGTGGAGCATCTTCAAGCTGCCTACATGGAATTGTCCATCGACCTCGTGTAAGCTTATCAATCAAAGAGTATATGTTTACTCGGTTTTGTCCTGAACTCCTCGAATTCTCCGGTTATAAAATGTTATTATCTGCAATTCAAAACAAAAACATCGTTCCACATATGCCGACATGTTAACACAAACGGTCCATGAAGCGATTTCTTGTCTGAGATGTATTGACGGCACATCAAGTGATAGAAACTCATTTCGCGCATAGATGGGGCATAGCATACGTATCTATTTCTTGTCGAATTGAAAGATAAGAGGATAAAGGAGGATGAAATGTTCGGCACTGATCAACTCTTTCGTGATACGCTAACAACTCCACTTCATCAAACATCTTTATAGGTGCTTGAATGCATATCTTGGTTGTAGAATAACTTACGGTAGCCTATCGATGGATCAAACTGGTATTTTTATCCTGCCAGACATATATGGTACCAATGAACTGAATCCGAAAGAATGCAAAGTTTTCCTAGATCTAAGCAAAATTACATAAAGCGGGCATTTCAAAGCATTTCTAACGTATGCGACCAGAAATGATAGGAGGTGAAAGAAGAAGAAAGAACTATATGCCATGCAAACCTGTTCTGGCGTCCTTCCAGATGTTTCTGGTAGCCAGTAGTAACATATTGCCACTGTTATGACACATGGTGCGAAAAAAAGCAGAAAATAGGAGAGTGGTCCACCCAATAAAGCACGGAATGGGAAATAGACAGCAATCAATGCAGAACGACTGAAACTGAATTTCTCAAAAATGTATAATAACAGCACTTTAGGAATTTCAATATTTTAAATGTTTGGAACAACCTAACACAGTTCGCTCAGAAATTTCGATCATCGCAATAAATATAAATTTTAGTAAGCTCAAAAGTTTAAGATTTTCATACAAACTGGACTGAATGGAATTATAAAGATACCTGCCAAAAAATGGGTAGCGAAACAACGATGTTTTAACTACAACGATAGTGAGATATGAGCAAACTCTGAACCCCGAGTTTGCTTCGAAACTGCGATTACCCATTCCCAGAGCTTACGTATCATCCAATGCACAACGAAGTCTTTGCTTTGCCTTTCTTTTAGGCAATTTTTTAACCTAACGGTGCTATAAGCAATCACCCATCAACGGGAATGATGTGGGAAGCACAAATTGGCAATGAACTCATTTAAGCTGAAACTGCAGTGGAAGTCACAATTTTCAACTTTTATTTACTGCCTATCAACTTTTTTTTGAAGGGTATTATGTGAAATACAAATGCAACGACGCTGAGATATGGATAACACATGGGCCCTTGAAAAAGGTAATCGCGGTTTCGAAGCTAACTTGGTGTTCCGAGTTTTGCTCACATCTCACTATAGCACCTTGACATGAAAAAATAGACAGTAAATGAAAGTTAAACGATATTTCAACTTTTCCAATTTTTCCCATGCTCCTACATCTTTCATATTTTTGGTTTTTAGAAACCGATTTCTTTCACCCACACTCCATTCAATATGATGTTCACCCAAGTGTAGGCGGCGGCACGAGCTCTATGTCCGACGAGTTCACCGGGAACAAGAAAGCAAACCGGACCAGGTCCGGTGGCGAACACCAGATTGAAAATAGAAATCGCAACTACCACACACCAGCCGATCCACGTCTCCTGAATAAGGCTCAGAAGCGCTACTAAAGGAAACTTTGGCACTTCACAAAAATGGAGAAGCGGTGTCGTTCAATCAGCAAATCTCTTCTTATTTTAAATTAACGTCACCGTAATGATACCAAGAGCAATATCGAATAACGCAACTGAAAGTATAATTTAAAAAAAGTCTGATCCTATAAGTCATCATTTGTTACTTTCTAGAAGTGTCCAATTCATACCGATGTCCATTCAAACAAATACATAAGTCCGGATAAGACAGTGTTCACAATAGCTATTGCTGAAAAGGTCGAGAGCAAAAGCGGTCTGCGTCCCAGTCTTTCCACCAGATTACCAGATAGAACCGCGCCAGCCTGCAAATCTCAACAGCTCTTACCATTAAAAAGAACTGCATTTCTCTACGAGAAGCGGCCTATTGCGATAGTTTAAACTAGTCCAGGAGCTTTTTATGCTGACGTTATGCCATGTCTCTTCCTTTTTTCTATGTTACAAACAAAATCATGGCAAAAAAAGTAGCAAAAGACGATCATTGGTTAAACGGGGTTGAAGTCACTTAAAAATAGTGTCTAATTTGGTGGATTCCGCAGATATCGTCCAGAGAATGTTTGAAGGTAAGATTACATTCTATAGCAACACCGATTTAACCATCGAGAATGAAAATCGTTTCCCAAAGTTGTCAATCAGAAATCGTCACATGCACTCAGGGATAATCATATATATACAAACGTCCGATGCTCTGACGACCGTTAGCGATTGGGATGCAAGCGACAGGCACAATTCTTACGGGTTGCCTTTAAACGACAAAACCATGAACCTCTTGCTTTATTTGGTGTTCAAAATGACATGGAAATGTATTGTTCGAAACAACTAAAACAATAAATTACTCTGATCTCGTGCTGACTCGGGGAAAGAATCTATGTGCTTACCAATGCCATCAAACAGATAACAATATTAGCAAGCGACGCCTGAAGACCATTCAATCCCACATTAAGCAAGATTTCGAAGGCGAATGCGTTAACCACTGAAATAAAAGAACGATTGCAATTAGAAAAAATGGAAATAAAAAAGCCACAAAATAGTCGTAGATAGTTATGATTACTCCTATTTTAAGCCGTAACACCAATTCTTTCCATCGTGTCTTTCACTACTCATTTTCAAGACAGAGTTCGTTTCCGTGTTAGTCAGACATTGCATGTTTAAAAACTACGCAGTATGACCTCTATAAAATGCATAAGTAGAATGCGATGTACATAGCATAACCTCTATACAGGTCATATTATTTCCAGTGGTATTAATTTGGCGCGCTAAACGGGTTTTATGTACAATTTATTCGATAGTTACCAAGTACACATGTTGTAGCGGCTGTCGTTTATGGAAAGGTGTTATCTACACTAAACACTTATTTAGTTGGATACTTGGATGGCATGACTTCACTGGTTTTACGGGCTCCAGCATGATTTCCACTTTTTCGGAGTCTTGCAAGTTTAGTCATTGTGGTTCCCTAGAGTCCTCAGGTCATCCTAGCCAAAGTCTGCTCCAGATATTCCCCACCACAGAGAGCCGCCGCCTTGTGGATAGGAGGGAAATCTGCCACCAAGCCAATAGTTTGATACTAGAACAGTGGTGGATCCTAGTATTGCCTTTTTCTTAGCTGTGGTTCCTGATGGAAACGCTGGACTCCTTTTCAACTTGGGAGAACTTGTTCGGGAGATGAATCGCTCCGCTATACGTCGCAGCAGGACCCCCAGGAACATCTCGCGACCACGCTGGGTGGTAAACCGTTGAGAGGCTACACTAAATAATTTACAAAAAGCCTTTTCTATGAATTGACTAACTAGTAATTCTACTTGTAATAGAGTACTATTTCAATTCAAATCGCTGCAATGGATCACGGTGGTCAGATGGAATTAGCGGGTACAAGAGATCCAGAAATACACTAAACATAAGCTGCAAAACTTCCAAATGTTGACAGCACTGCCGTTACAAAATGGAGGATAATAATACGTAACAAGTACCAACACACATACCATGCATATCCCTAAAGCGATACAACAATATCTCTTCTATCCATCTGACCTGTTCTCAATCCCTCAATTAAAACGCTGCTTAAGAAGGATGGGTTTAGAGAAATCGGTAAACGTAGTTGAAATACCACCGAGTAATCTTAGGCGCCAGCTAGTTCGTAACCGCCTATATGACCGTCTATGCCCAACTCAAAATTGCATAACTTACCCCAGTGGTTGAGACGGTGATTGCATGAGCTCGGGTATGGTTTACCTGATCTCCTGCAAGACGTGCGGAGACGAATACATTGGCGAAACGGACAGACCCCTCTGTGTCCGCATAAAAGAACACCTAGCCGGCAAACATAGACCAAATACCCCGCTAGGCACGCATAGGACCCAGAGACATAAACGGGGAGGGCTTTGAAGTTCGTGTCACAATCCTCGCACAAGAATCGTGAACACAAGCGCGCAAAACTCTCGAGGCGTTCTGGATGAATTCCAGAAATCCGAAAATGAACCGCGGGGAAGAACGCCTCATTATCACGCGTGATATAGGGCAGTATATAAGACTGTTATTCTGATGGGAGAGGCACATTATGCTTCCATGTGATTTCTGTGCGGTTGGTCTTCACGCGACATACTTAGTGAAAACCTCATAGAAAGCGGTGAGTGTGCAAAGCTGTGTTTAATGTGATTGAAATTTTGGTTTGGCGTTTTCTGTGTTTGGTCGGGTAGATTGCTGTCAACTTGACCTTTCCAGGCTCTGAGGAAGGCGAAATCCGCCGAAACGTCAGTTTATTCGTGAATAAAGAATAATAACACCTCGCGTTTGCTCAACAAAATGCGAAGAATTACTTGATCAATGCCGAGGTTAATAGAAAGTCGGTCGTGGGAGTTATGTCAGATACCTCTAGCTTTTAGACTAATTCTGGGATTTCACCTTGCTTACCCACTGAGAAGTTGAAGACACATGCATTTCTTCTAGAGAAAAAAACACTGCACCTGCAATACCAGACAGTACCGTACCGCCCATAACAACAGCAGAAACCAAAAATCCACACAGCGACGTCTCGTCCTCAATTGAATATGCTAACCTTTTTACCTGCAGTCTACTATAATTTCTTACGGCAGGATTAGATGTGAAATGCAACAACAATGAGGCTGAAATATTTTCAAAATTAGAACCCTTCGCCAGATCAAACCACAATTACCCTTTCCGGCGCTCGCGTCTTACACACTGCGCCACAGAAACCCCTGCTTTGCCTTTCTCTCAGCTAGTTTTCTACCTAACGGTGCCATCAGCAACCATTTAATTTGCGCTTCCTGAATCAAACCCGCTGATGATTGGATGCTTGCTCATGGCAGTATTAGATAGAAAAATAGGTGGGAGAAAGACAAAGCAAGGTCCTCAGTGGTGCAGTGTGTAACATGCGTGGTTCCATCTGACTTGGGGTCCAAGTTATGCGAATATTTCAGCATCATTAGAAATGATAAATTATCTTTCTTCATGATTTTTCAGATGCACATGTACTACACTTTGTAAAATCTTATTGTAAACTCACTTTGAAGATTTCGAACAGACTGAGCGGTTGATCCCCTTTGCTGACACTCTGAGCATCGGTCAACAGCACTTCGACTTTCGTTTCGGTAGCAGAATGATAGTATACAAATGAGCTCACAGCTTTTCTTGTTTGGTTCCGAGCCAGCAGAAAGCTTAACGGATTGTGTAATTAAACAGACGAATTACTTTCATTAAACTCCAATGGGAAATGACTGCATATTTTAGCAGAACTCTAAATTCACAGACTTAGTGAAAGCCATCTGTCATTCGCTTGATGGCGTATCAAGTAACGTTGACTGTTCTTCCACCCTATCCGCATGAGATAAAGGTTTGCCAAGTCAGGAATAGATCTCGAATAATAGGAAAACAAAGTTGGGCGCTCCTTGTCAGCCTGTTTCTCCATACCTCACAAAGGTAGCTGTCAGGTCCAACCGAAAACTGCCTTCAAACTTATGTACAATTGGATTATCGATGCTTTATGTCAAAACGGTAGCGCAAAACAGCGATTATGTTTCATCGAGTTTCGTTCTTACACTACACCGCTATACTAAATTCTTGCTGCAAATGTCTCCATCGTGCAGTTCAACAAAAAGAAAAAGGAAAAACTTGTAGGCGACAACTATCAGTAAGAATGGGATACGTTTGCCGGTGTATAAAGGATAAAAGGATAAAGCTCTCGTCGTCGATAAATCCCTGACGGACGCGCCATTCATTCGACTTCAATAAGCATTGTTGGAGATGATTGAATGCATATCTGGCCTTTACAATGACTCGCGTGACCTACCAGTGTATCGAGCCACTGTTATTATCCTCCTAGACAAGACTGCTATCAGTTTGCCGACTCTAGAGGGATGGAAGGCCTGGTGAGCCATGGGCGCGGGGATCGATCCCCTGTATGTGTTACACGGCGCCCCCGACCACTGCGCCACACGCGCTCTTGCCGATGCACAGAACGTGATAATTTTAGGAAGTACGCTAAGAAAATTGCCATTTGGTGCTGTCGATTTTGGATTCCAAATCTCGCAAAAGAGATTGTAGGTTTCATCGCTGATGAGCTAGATCTTCGGGCTTTTGAACAAAATGCTATTGAGTGGACATTTTGAACTTTCCTAGAAGTAACAGGGAAAAACGTGGAGCTGGCTATCAAAATGGCCGAAGTTGGAAGTCGTAGATGAGTTTCTTCATTACTCTCTTGGCACCGTTGATGACATCTGTGCGTTTAAGAGTGACTACCTTGCTCGTGCAATAGACGACGCTCTCAAGTTGACAATTTTTTTCGAAACATTATCTTAGTATGTGTCATTAAGACGATCCTTGACAGCCTCTCAGCATGTCCATTCAGTTCGAGTTCGTAAACCTTTCCGCTACGCTCTTTAGACATTCTGCTGGGACCAATTTTGGCACAGAAGATGCCAATTAAGATGGTGTAAAACAGAACATCTCAAAACCCATGTACAACGCTTCAATTCCGGCGTGAAGTTCCCTCGTAAGGACGAAAATCGCAAGACTAGTGGTAAGTTGCATCATTTAAACCATAGTAAATATTCTACTTGCGATGCTAATCATCAAAACGAATTGAACTGCGCAGCTAATTATGTCACAAACCCGTACTTTACTTAGGCTAGATGAAAGGAAAGGAATATTATCGGAAGCTCTGTTGACAGGATGATCTTGGGAGTAAACCGGTCCGCGAGAAAGAGAAAAGGTGAGAATGAAGGAGAAGGTGGAACAGAGAAAAGAACTCACGAAGCAGCACAGAATATCGAATGTTATACTACTGGACTACATGCAAAGATAATATCAATTGTTGGAATAGCAAAGGGTGCATAATATGATGAGCTACTTACATTCATACTTCGATGACCCGCCTTCACTGGTTTAGCGGACTGCAGCATAATCTCCATTGCGGAGTTTTGCCGATTTACCTACCTTGGTTCCCTGAAGTCCCGAGGTCAGCCAGGCCAAAGTCTACCCAAGGTCGTCATCACCACAAGCAGTCGCCGCCCTTGTAGATCAGAGAGAGAGATTTATCACCATGAGACTGGTTTGCTACTAGGATGGTGGTGGATCCTGGCATTGTTTTACTCTTTGCTGGGCTTCCCGATGGAAATGCCGGACTCCTTCTCAGCTTTGGAGACCCTGCCAGGGAGATGAACCTTCCGCTGTACATCGCAGCTCGAAACACAGGAACACCCACCAGTCACGGTGACGCGGTAACCGTTCGGATGTAAAATTATATGTGAAAAAATAAGACAAACCTAGGACTCTCTGGTACGAAGGCTACAAGCACCGTTATGAAGACAGTCAGCCCCAGTTCGAAAGCATAGATGAGCCACCACGATTCAACCGTTCCCCACATCTGAACGTACGAATAAGTTGGACGGTTACAAAATCGTCTTCCACTTAATCTCGCCTTGAATAAGCAATAACTATCTTTGGATTAATCACAATCTTAACCGTTTTATTTACCGCTTACTCTTTTTAATGGCAGGATATATTACGAAATATAACTTCAATGACGCTGAGATTGCTGATGGCAGAAGATCGAATAAAACTAGCTGAGAGACAAGCAAAGCGATGGACCCGCATGGTGTGGTGGTGAACGCGTTACTCCCCGGAAAGGACAATAGTGCGTTCGTTCCCCACCGCATACACCTGCGGTCCGGAGTTTTGCCAATATCTCAGCATCATTGAAGTTATTTTTGGATTGCACAGGTTACATAAGCAAGACGAAGACGTCGAGACGCTGGCCGAATACGAGGTGTAGAATAGCCTCGTGTAAGCAAAACAGTCCAAAGAAATTTAAGGAGTATACGAAAGAGGCGTAATAATCGTCCAAATATTTCGAACCAAAAACTTTATAAAACATTAATTTGAAAAATGAAAATCGAAGATGGGACATAAATTCTTCATCCGCCAATACTCGTTTGTAAACGATTTCTGGTTGAATTACAGGCTCTTCCAATACAGTATGCAACGTACCTCAGGCATTGCGGTAATAGAACCAGCAACGAGCCCCAACTGAATCATGAAACCAGTGGCCATTGAGATCATACCACGGCACGCCGGTGGGCTAAAGCGAATATATACTGTGCAGAAGAGCCAGAGAGATTCTTTGGTAAACAGGACTTTAATTAGATATGCTTAACAAATGAAAAGAATAAACACAATGGAATGGCTTAATAGCACACACTCACAACACTAAACAATCATATGGACTATCATTGAGTTATTTCAGAAGAAACCACCGAACCTGCATTCAATGATGAACATCGGACCGATGCCTAAACTAACACTGATGGCGACTCCCAAAACAAGGCGCGAAATCGAATAGATGATGTAACTCGTGGTCTGAAGTATAGCGTGTATATAAGTCTAGTAAAGAAGCCAATCCATACAACTACGTCAACAGAATTCATTTAGTTACAAGAGCTATGGCAAATTTAATTTGACCAATGCAGTATTATATTAAATAAATTTCAATCCTGGAGAGTTTAGTAAGAGGTTGAGTTCGCGACCAAGTTCAATAATAAACACCCAACCAAGCTATTTGTAAAGAAGCGAATCCAAGCGCACGATATTCACCAAAGATAAATTAGCAATTTGGGAAACAGCAACGTATTAAACGACTACAACATAGGTTGTCAAGTTGTTTCTTTCCCAAAGAATATTAAAGCAAAACGATAACACAAAAAAGACACAATCCACTTGTGAGCACATCGTCCACTACCTGTATAAGTGCTTGTGAGGTAAATCGTACTCACATCCTACTCCTGGAGAATTCAACAGGCTACACAAGAGAATGTTAAGGCCAGAAAGGAATTTCACATAATACAAGGATTTTCGGCTCAAGTTACTCGACAACTACGGAACTGGAGCTATATCCTTACATGGAAACTATTGCTTCATCTTTGAGCTTCGCGTTTCCATTATTTCTGTTATTAGTTAAACTACATCTTACTTACCTGAATACTTGCATAGCACTTATTCCCTGGTTTTCCAAACCCCAGCAAAATTCCCATCTCCGGTGTTTTGCTGGTTTAGCCATTGTGGTTCTCTGGAGTCCCGAGGTCAGCCAAGCCAAAGACTGCCCTAGGTCGTCACCACCACAGGCAGTAGCAGTTTTGCGGTTTTGGCCAGGCTGACCTTTGGACTCCAGGGAAACAATGGCTAAACCAGCGAAACTCCGAAAAATGAGTATCCATGTAAGTATCGCTTTCAAAACGAGATTGAAGAATTGATTATTTAGCGATAAAGATCTCTTCCATATCCTGATCGTATCGAGTGTCAACAATGCTGAAGGGCCGAAAAAGACAGAAACAGATACTAATTACTCACAAAATAGCTAATAACCACGATTAGTAGACTGACGATCTGCACGATGAACATCACAATCACGCCATTTCTTCGTCCGAACCAATCCGCTATCGTTTGAATAAGCAACGAGCCCAGAGTGGCTCCCCAAAAGAACATGGACACAATCACTCCCCAGATAAACTGAAGAATCATAGGACTTCATAAACATCAAACTATTCCAACAAAGCAGATGAAGGAACGACAGATAAAAATCAACTATGAAAGATCTAACCTCAAGCGTTTCTCGATTTTGTTGCACTCCATGAGTTTCCATGTAAGAAATATTGAGGAACTGAATGAATGCTTCTTGAGCAGGATTTGTTATGAGCAGCTGATACCCAAAATTGAAGCCTCCTCCTAAAAACACACCCTTAACTCATATTTATTAACAATATTAAGACATTACAGTAACAGAACTATTTACTGAACACTGTACAGTGTCAATATTTCCACGGACACAGTGACTTAACCGCATGACTAAGATACCTGGCTGTGCCACCTTTTCTGGCTGTGCCACCTTTTCTGGTTGTGCGGGCCCTAGAATAATTTTTACTCTTTTTTTGGAGATTCGCTGGTTTAGCTATTACGGTTCCAGCGATCGCGAGGTCAGCGAAGCCAAAATTTGGTCCTGGTCGTCACAGCTTGCCGCCGTCTTGTGGAACATAAGGAAATTTGTCACCATGCGACTAGTTTGATACCAGGACGCTAGTGGATCCCGGTACTGGTTTACTCTTAGTTGAGCCTCTTGGTGGAAACGCCGGACTCCTCAGTTTGGGAGACCTTGCCGAGAGATGGAACCCCCACTGTACATCGCAACCGGATATCCAGCAACAATTTTTAGCCATAATAAGGCAATAAGCCATTGGGAGGATTTGCAACTTAGTCTACTAAAAAATTCCTTAACTGTATAGCATGTAACTCCCACGACCGACTTTCTATTAACCTCGGCATTGATCAAGTAATTCTTCGTATTTTTGTTGAGCAAACGCGAGGTGTTATTATTCTTTATTCACGAATAAGCTGACGTTTCGGCGGATTTCGCCTTCCTCAGAGATGAAGTCAAATGCATAGCGCATCCTTCAGAGATTAATCAACGCCGAGAGCTTTATCCTTTTACAGCATGTTTTAAAGTCACTGTTCTAATCATTATCACGTCATATCACAAAATAACCTTTGACTCACTGCCTATTAGTCATCTATTTCGCAAAGAACGTGCGACCATAGAATCAAGGCAGCACCCTGGCAAGAAATCCACTCAGTTCTCGATTTGGACAAAACTCTTAGGTACTTTTCCGGGTGTGAGGACAAGCCCGATGTAATGCAACACACAAAATCCATAAAGTCGATCACCAAACTGTTACTTGAAGTCATCATATCTGATATTATAATGTTGGGACCAACTTCAGACCTTAGAGAAAGTAGAAAAACCCAATAAAAAGGAAATGTCTCATTCATCAGCAATCTGATTACAGCAGAAAGTTTGGCAGCTTCAATTCAATTGATCGCAACGAAACACTTTAGCAAAGTATAACACATTTTTAATAAGTATATTGTTCGAGTGGAACTAAGGCCCTTGGTTTGGAGCAAACTTTTGGCCTGGCTGACCACAGGACTCCTGTGAACCATAATGGTTAAGCCAGTAAAAGCCCAAAAATTGGAAATCATGCAAAACCAGTGAACACGGACGATCCAAGCACACAAGTGTTCTTCGAGTAATAAATGGTAGAAGTATCGCTACAATGACATAATCTAGTGTTTTCAAATCATATTGCTATTTTAAAAACTTATATTTATTATACGCCACTGAAAAAAACATTCTCAGCAGGTTATATTGCAGAATACAACTTCTATAATGCTGAGATATTTGCAAAATTTTGGACCGCAGGTAAAGTTAAAATTGTGCTTATAACTACAGCCTCAGCTTAACTGGTTTCGTCATCGATTTGGGCTGGCCAGATCATTCCCGTTGACGGGTGATTGCTGATGGCGAAAGATCGATAGAACTAGCTGAGAGACAGGCGAAACGAAGGACCCGCATGGTGTGGTGGTGAACGCGTTACTCCCCAGAAAGTACAATAGCGAGTTCGTTCTCCACCGCATACACTTACGGTCAGGAGTTTTGCAAATATCTCAGTAACATTGAAATTATACTTAGAAAGTCCCGCCAACTACTATAAGCGAATGGACTGCTTCAGGTTCCTTAAATCGATTGCTTTACTCACCGAACTAAACCTAGCAACCACAACGATGCTGAGATATTCGCAAGACTTGGACCTCGGGCCAGATCGAACCATGATCACCCTTTCAAAGGCTCGCCCGTTACACACTACACCACTGAGTCCCTTGCCCTGCGTTTCTATCAGCAAGTTTTCTAGCTAGCGCTACCATCACCAATCACCGGTTAGTGGGAGTGATCCAGGGACCACAAATCGGCATTGAACCCAGTTAAGATGACATTGTGAAGCCTAGCAATTTGAAATCTTTGAAATGAACTGTAGAACCTTTCAGCAAATGCATTAATACGCATAAAAATAAAAGCAACAAGAAAAATAAAACTTAATGTACCCAGGGAAACCAATAAGGCCGTTGTTGCCAGGTTCCAAGACGGCCATCGAGATATGGATACGGCCTCGGTTGCTGTCTTGTTAGTAGACAGCGGTTCCGGTGACATTTCATCTCTGTATTAAGGCAAGATTGGATCAATGAAAGCAATCAATATAATAGACAATTCTGTCCATCTGTAGCCATAACGCTGAAAGAGATAAGGTAACCCGTTATCAACCCTGCGAAGGACAAGTGGCAACGAAAAAATGAAAAACAGTTGAAATGAGTAATCAACCACCATATGAGCAAAATGACAGGATAGAAAGTAACCCACCTTTCCATCGTTGACAAACTTTTCATTGGTCCACAAAGGCCAACATCACGGAGAAATGTTGAACGTCCAGAGAGGAGGAACGACGGTCAATGTAAGGATTGGGCGGGCGAGAGCTGTGCCGACGAGCACCGAGCCATCTCGGATCGATGTAGTCAAACAAGCTCAGTCCTGTAGTCATCAAGGATAACTCCGAAGTGAAAATGCATAATGTCAACGTACCTTGCTATTACATTGAACTGACACAAAAATCCTAAATAATTGATCGGTTCGCTTCCGTATACAATGAATAGATCAGGATTTGGAATGATGAAAGGATGAAAAGATGAAAGACGGATGAACTAAACTATACAACAGTGCCATACCATAGTTCTGTAGGAAAGGTAGTGACGAAATCAACCCGAAATCTCTTCAAAACAAGTACAGCGTTTCACAACAGCATGAACTGCAGGTTTATTGATCCCTACAGGATGATTTATTGATCCCTACAAAATGATCGTTAGACGATGATGATTGATGTTGACGATGCGCCTGTAGTTTTTTCCCTTTAAACGTTTTCAGATCTTGTGAATTGTCCACCGGTTATGTTCTTCTGATTTCTTATCAAGTCTTAGTGATTCATAGTGGAAACGTTCATCGGAAACTTCGACAGAGCGCTCTTATAACTCAGCTCATTCGCCAGAGCCTGTCTATTCGGGCTTTGCCGATCAATTCCTATGGATTTGATTAACGACTGACTAATTGATGGTGGAAAATGAACCCATCATGGACATTGATGTCCTTTCTTTGCTAACATCAATAAGAAAATTCTGTTCTATGAATGGAATGAGATGCGGGAAGTAGAAACTCTCGAAAAGTGCTAAGCTTCTCAAACCTTCCCCATAAGCGGTACTGTTTCGAGTATGGATTGATTAGTGTATGACAGATCTGATAACGATTTCTAGTCCATTTTCAAATCCTTGGAAATCTAGTTTCATTTTAAAAAAAGTGTGTTCTCCACGACTACCGGTGGAAGGTCGAAGAGTCCGAAGTACAAAACTCCGCTTCTTTTTCATAGCGGCCTGGCCTTTACTTCATCTAAGGGAATATTTCAAGCACAGTTTGATAGAAGAGACTTTTTTGATTAAGCTATCTTTAACTTTCTCGAAAAAAAAACTTGCCTATCTCAACGATATTTTTGAAATTTTGAGTTTGAGTGAAGACAAGTTTTATATTACCGCCTAAAATCCTGTTCCCGCCTAATCCTTTGAATGTGGGCGTTGATCAGTCGCGTATAATCAATACCGCAAGCAGAGAATTTCAACGAGGAAGTGTTGTATTTTCAGAAATTGAAGAGATCCAAAGAAGAAAAAAGGAAAAACTACGGAAATAGTGGCTGTCCATAGTTGTTCCGTTTTCGTACGCACTTTGTTCAGTGGTTTTGGCGACTTTTGAAAACGAAAACGAACAAGATCGACTCCGAAAGTCCTCGATTCCTTCGATTATCCAGCTTACACGAGATCGTCAAACAACTTTTATTCCGCCATCGTCTCGATGTCTTCGTCTTCTCCAGAGCCGATGACCCGAGTTGATAGTCCCCAGTCTCTCGTTAGTCAACGTTAGCCGAATAAATGTTATATAACAATCATATGTAAGCCGAACAGTATAAAGATATGTATTGACTGTTCACATTGAGGTTACTCGAAAGCCGATTTAATGACGCCCTCGTTTTTTCAGTGGTCAAAGTCAGAGAGCAGCCGATGACTAAAGTAACATTGGAAATGTCATTGTCGAGATTGTCACGAAGATAATTCATTCTCTCATCAACATCCGACCAGATGATGAACTTAGAATCGTCTCGAGAAAACGGCAGATTTGATAGGCTTTGATAGATGCTCATCCTACTATTGTATAGAATGAACAGGTGCACCTGTTTTAGAACGTCTCCAGCTTTATGAAGCGCATAAGTTCTCTTCTATTTGTGATTAAATCTATCCAAAGAATTCCGTTTAGCTTAAGGATTACAGCGAAAGGATACACGCTGAAAGTGTTCCTATGTGTGGAAGCAACAATGTTTCCTATAAGGAAATTTCTGCACACATCCAGAGCGCGTGTGGCGCAGTGGTTGGAGACGCCACTTTGACACACGTGGAATCGATCTCCGAGGCCATGGCCCAACAAGCCTTCTATCCCTTTGGGGTCGGCGGTCGGCAAATTGGTACCAGACACTTCTGGGAGAATAGCAGCGCTGGCTCGAAACAGCGATAGAAAACCGCGAGTCATTGTAAAGGCTAGATATGCATTCAATCAGCTCCAAACGATGCTTAATGAAGTCGAATAAATTGTGCATCCCTCAGAGATTGATCAACACCGAAAGCCGACCATCGATTTTCACACCCATATGATCCCATCCCAATAATACTCGCATGACGTTCTGGAGGGTGTCGGTAAATTCCTATATTCTTTTCACATCCGGAGGATTAAAGTCAATAGCACCGTCTCTTCCAGTCCCTGAGGTGAAGCATTACATTGTGACCCTTAAGCTCACTGAGCCTCTAGGCCATATAGTCCGTCATCTTGCAGAGCGTTAACAAGAGCTTAACAATTTAAATTATAAGATCCGGTTTGTGAAGCAGAAATGCTTTTGATACTGCGGTTAAGCCTTCGATCACCTGTATCACCTGTAGTTCCGTCGAACGTTGAGTGACTCGAGCGGGCGCCATTAAATCTTCCATTTTTCCCTGTCGCGTACAAGAGTAGCCCAGCGGTTGCTGCTCGCTCAGCAGTCTCGTCGAGCACCATATCTTTCTTCAAAGCTCTTTGTGAAGACCTCTGACCATCGGGTCGGTGGCATTGCTGCACTACGTTTGACATCCCGAGGAATCCAGTCACTAACGGCTCTTGTCCATCGGTTGTCATTCGTACGGATAACGTATCCGGCCCACCTTATCTCCATCTGTTTGGCGTACAGAACAGCATCTTTGATTTTTGATCGTTGACGCAGATCGGAGCTTCGGATCCCACCACTTACTTGTGTGAAACGGGATACGCCTAGCATCGTCCTTTCGACTGCGGGTTCGATAACGCTGAGTGACCCGTTCATCCTGCTTACGCAGCGACCGAGTTTCTGACACATACGTTAAGGCAGGAAGTACCGTTGAGTCTAAAAGGTGGGCACGGAGTTGGGTGTTGTTTGTTCTCTTCACTACATCCTCGATGCTCTTGAAAGCTTCTCAAGCCTCTCGTTTTCTTCTGCTCAGCTGTGGAGCTAGGTCGTCCATCATATTGATTTCCAGACCTAGATAGATATAACCGGAGCATTCAGAGGTATTCGTTCCGTTGAGCGTTAATGGAGCATGCGAAACCAATCCGGTGTCTTTCCACAGGCTTTATCAAAGCCGTCAAGCATACGTTCCGCTTGGCTAATGTTTGGTGTTATAAGGACGATGTCATCAGCAAAGTTAAGATGGTGTAACTGCGGACCATCGATTTTCACACCTAAATGATCCCATCCCAATAATACTCTCATGACGTTCTGGAGGGTGGCGGTAAATAATTTTGGCGAGATGGTATCGCCTTGCCTAACCCTTCTTCTAATGTCGATATTAACATCGTTGTAGAATGGTGATATCTTGGTTGTGGAGTTTTTCTACAGTTCACGAAGAATCTTTATGTACTGAGTGGGGACTCCTTGACCATCAAGGGCTTCCCAGACTGCTTCCATCTCAACTTAACCAAAGTCCTTCTGTAAATCGATGAAAGTGAGATAGATCGGTCTTTCGAACTCTCGCGATACTTCAATGAGCCGTGTTACCGTGTTCATGTGGTCCATCTTACTGAATCCTCTTCGAGACCCTGCTTGCTCACAAGGCTGTCCTTCGTCTAGTGTTCTGTTAATCCTGTTTAGGATGACTGGAGTGAAAAGTTTGTAGACGACAGACAGCAGATTGGTCGATAGTTGCCGATATCGTGCAGGTCACACTTCTTGAACAATAACACGGTCTTGGCGGTCTTTCACTAAGTAGGGGCCCTGTATTCAGACAGGTAACATGTGAAGAGCTGAGCAAGTGTGTTTACGAGGACTGGCGGAAGGTTCTTCAGGTGTTCTGGTCTTATCCTGTCCGGACCTGGTGTTGTTCTATTTTTCATCGACGAAATGGCATGTCGGATTTCGGAAGGGAGAACCGGTGTTACAACATATCCATCCTCCTTTATTTCATATGACGGAATGTGGACGTGGCTATCGAAGAGATCCGAGTAGTATTCGTGAATGATTTTCTCCATTGCCTTTCTGGAAGCTGTAACTGTTCCATCTGGGCGCCGGAGTGCAATCATTTTTGTTTTGTAATTGCCGAAGCTTCGGTGGGCTTTGCGAATAATTTTCCCAGCCTCTGCAGCTTCGACCGTTACTTCTGCTCTTTCCTCTTTAAGATCTTCTTTTATCGCCTGCCTGCATTGTTTCGCAAGTTCGGACGTTAGTTCGCGGTTGCCTGCAGCTGGTGCGATTCCGCCCTGGTGTATCAGCTCGAGTGTTTCTGGAGGCAGACGTCTCTTGGTGACTTTCGAATCCCCAGCTTTCGTAGCACTAACGTGAAGATGTTGAATGAGCCGATCGTATTCTTCGTCGATGTTAACGACAACGGCATCTTCCCACCAGCCGACTAATGAATTGAATAAATCCCAGTTTACGGTGGTTCTGGGATTTCGGTTTTGAAATTTAGCGACTTTTTCTCCTTTCCGCGAGAAATAGAATCCTGCACGAAGGAGACGATGGTCTGATCCCGCGTGTAGTTTTGTGACAACAGCGACATCGGTTAGGCAAAATCTTCTGTTTATTACGATGTGGTCTATTTCGCTATGGTACTCTCCATTGGGCGACTCCCACGTGCAGCGCTGAGGGTGGGGTTTCTGGAATTGCGAGTTACTATGGATTGTCTTGGTCGCCATGATAAACTCACATAGCCGCTCACCCTGTTCGTCCCATTCTAATCCGTGGGTCTCAATGTGACGTTCTTCAGACGTTCTTCTTGGTCCAATCTTTGCGTTGAAATCTTCAATGATGACCTTGAAGAATGTGTGGTCTTCTCTGCAGAACTTCTTCAAGTCCATATAGAACGCTTTGACTTCTTCTTCGTCATAGTTTCATGTGGGCGCGCAAACGACGAAGATTGTTAGAACCGGAATTGATCCACGTCTTTTTAATCGTAAACCTCCGATTCGGGTTGTAAGTTGTTCGAATGAATCAATGTTCATGGACAAACTCGTGATGACGAGAACGCCGACTCCTCTACTGTCGCATGTTCCGAGGAACAGTTCTTCTCCGGTGTCATTGACGGCGTTGAAAGGCTGGCGTCTTCTCGTCTCGGCCAGGCCGATGACGTAGTACCCCATCCTTCTTGCTTGCATGAGCAAGTCTTCTATCGAAGACTCAGATGCAAGTGTACATGCATTGTAAGTACAGATCGTCACCATAGTTCTTTGAAATCTAGACAGCTTCCATTGGCCCTGAGATTTTAGCAGCCTCTCCGTACTCGTCCCACCAAACGTTGCGAAATTGGGGGTCTTTCAGGGTCAGAGGAATGAGGCCCGTTTTTTTTTTTACTGTGTTAGCATTTTTGATACCCACGTATGGCTTGCTGGGCTCTGAACTGGGGTCAGGGTGTGCTCACGGGTAGCTTGCCAGGTTCTCCCAGAGTGGACATAAAGCTTATTTGTTGGAGGCGACTCCTAACCACCGCCCATATACTTCCCAATCACTTGATTGCAGCCTTTTGACCGAATTGACTCGTAGAATACAATCCGCATAAGCGAGAGCGAACCTACACATGCATGCATGAATACGCCTAGCAAATACAGAAAGTATGTACCAAATCAAGGTAGCAGAAACAGGGAGTCCATCTCCTGGATCCACCTGCGTCTCAGGGAAGCAATGGTCGCTTTTGGTCCGCGATTAACCCCCTATCCGCCACCGCGTAGCCTCGCGGCTAACCGGCTCGAGATCCCTCATATGAGGGAGTTCCGTGGATTCCTTCAATCTGCGATTAATGTTTCCCATACATCAAAAAGCGACCTCCCTTTAACCTTGGAATGTCTGATACGGTGTTTTCATATAGTTTTTCATATTTTATAATTATTTCCTATCTTTTTTGAACGCAAGAAGGAGCTCAGCGTAGCATATCGAATCCAACTGATTTATGTAAATCGACCTCGTAACGATTTTCTGTGACTCAAGTTCTCCTGGTCCTGCAGCACGTAATAACTGCTTATCTTCATGTAAAGGTTATTCCAAGCTGATAAGAAATTCGACATTTCTGTTCGGAAACGCAGCTGGAAGTTAATGTCAATGTCAAAATACGGTTTGACAAAATATTCGCGACCACCTTCTATACAAAAACAGCAAAGGTATAAGGCCATAAAAACCACATCAAAACTTTTAGAGTTTTCTTGTCCCTCGATCAGCAGAACCTATTAGGAACAATGATGATGACTAACGGAATCACTAGTGGTTCGGATGAATTGAGCTTCTAACTTGACATTTATTCTTTAGGTTGAAGACGCTATCCATTAATCGGATGCAAACGCTTTCAACATGCAGAATCGAACTTCCTTTCTTTGTTGCTTTTCATTAAAAATACAATCAGTATTGTAATGATGAAAGTCAAATGCAGTTTAACCGGAAGTGATGGAGTTCAGATCATATTTCGTTGTCGACTGAGATTCTCATTTCACGAGAAGCCGAACGAGCGGCTCATACCTACATCATCACATAGCAGTTTGCGATCATCGCCTTTGAGTATATTCTGAATTTTTTAATTTCTTAAGTGGTGCTCACAGTGTAATCCATGTTATTGCTAATCCTACCAGCACATCTCATTATTTAAGTAGTATAACCTAAATCGGTCTTAGGTATTTCGAAATTTAGGTGACCCATCGTAAGTTACTGGGAACTCTCATAGAGAAAAATAGGATAAGAAGCGTTCCTTTTGATCATTCTCTTAGGGCTATTTGTCCTGTGAAATGATTTCGGAAAATTATCGATGTGTCAGCTCAATTCCATTCTGTTCTTATGATCCCAGAATACTGCGATTCCTATTTCCCGACACTGGGGGAATGTATGGCTTGCTTTGGAATCAAGATTTAACCACAGGCCGTATGTGGGTTTCAAAATGGCGGTGTCATGAACTATGGCTTTTCAACAAATTTGAGTTGATCAGCAAAGAAGTATCCTTCTTTGGGAATGTTCAGAAATTGAAGTCACCTTACCGGACGAGAATAAGAAGTTTGTCAAGTGGAGGATAAAAACGGAAGAGGGAGCATCATAATTCTACTTACACTATAGAAAGATAGCTAAATATGAAAATAAAGATAGCAACGATTACTTTAAAGAAAGCTGGAAAAGAAACAAGTGGAGGGTTGAAGTTTCAATGGAAATATAGATACAGGTAGCTAACTTGCGTAAGTGAACAGAGAAAATGCAATGGTGTTCTAGATTTCCTTACATATGTCATTAAGGTCACCATACCTCCATTTTGACGATGTGGCCATGTCTTTGGGATAAATGACGGAGGTAACGGTATACTTTCCCAAGCCCTGATATCTCGTGGACAGTGGAAGATTGCTGGAGTCGCTTTGCCCGGTTAGCCATCAACGGGCATAGTTGAGAGCCTTCTAAAATTTCACCGCTATCGTTGAAATTTCATATTTCGCTCACTCGTATCTCTGAGAAGAAAGGAGTATAAAGATGAATGAGTGTTCACCTGGTATTTAGTGATTGGCTTTGATTTGCAATATGTTTGAATATGTGGCGGGAAGGAAGTGAGGATTAAAATAGGAAGGAAGATAAGGAATATTGACAAAGCGATTAATGAAAGAGAAATTCTTATGAAAAGCTTGAGTTTTCCTTCTTTTTTCTCACGGAGAAAACAGTGAATTACTAATCGACGCCGAGGTTAACAGGAAGTCAGTCCTAGGAACTGATTGGATTGTTTGATTTTTAATGCGACTAGATTCTTTAACATTTGTCACCCTTGCCTGGTTATAGCATGCAGTCTGTACTCTTGCAGTACATGTTCGGTTAAATACTGGCCATGCAAGTTATTCCTTTCACATCCACCGTGCTGCTCGAAGCATCTCTTGGATTCGACTCGCTTCCTCGCAGCCATAGTCCACGAAGATTTTCGAACTTTTTTGCGTCAATTCGTCTGTAGCTTTGTCGCCTTCTTTCTA
The DNA here is from genome assembly GCA_900624975.1 of Angiostrongylus costaricensis. NCBI lineage: Eukaryota > Metazoa > Nematoda > Chromadorea > Rhabditida > Metastrongylidae > Angiostrongylus > Angiostrongylus costaricensis. Next base: position 27,189 of record UYYA01004024.1, on the reverse strand, counting down.
ATCAACGTCTTTGAATGCAGCTCCATTCGATTCTCCCAGGAGTCCTGAGATAGCCGGGCTAGACCGTTACCACTTGTATGGCAGACAGCTAAGTTTTCTCAGATAAGTCCGGCACCAGTTTCCCGACTCCGAACGGATGAGAGGCTTGGTGAACACAGGATGGGATCAAACCAGAACCGTTATCGTGTTGTTCTGCATCACTACCCACCACTGCTAAGATGCTACAAAACCGATACATTAGCCATCAAAGTGAACTTATGGCAAGTGTTGCAAGCTAAGCTATATAAAAGAATACGAACCAGCTAGGGGCTTAGAAGCTCTGGTGAAGACGAAGACGTCGAAACGTTAGCCTAATAAAGCTAATTTATCAGCCTTGTGTAAGCTCAACCATTTAAACACATACACAACGCTGCTGAGATATTTGCAAAACTCCGGACCGCAGGTGTATGCGGTGAGAAGCGAACGCGCTATTAATCTTTCCAGAGGCTAACGCGTTCACCACCACATCATAAGGGTCCTTCGTTTGATTTTTCTCCCACAAATTTTCTGATTTTAAATTTAAGCACGTGTTGATTGTTTTACAACCAAGGTTAAATGATGGTCAGTTTGAAAATTATTGCCAAACTATATAGTAATATCTCAGACGACGATGATACGCGTAGAACAATATATGAATGACACGAGATATATCATAAGACTAAAAGACAACATTCTCCATTCTAAGTCTTTTAAGAGGGAGAATTGTCTCTATAACGCTACTGTTACTTGAAAATTTATAGTACGATATCGGCAATTGTTGAAATGGCGAACGATTTCTGGAACACTGGACGACTTATTGGAGTAGGAAATGCGCTACGTGTTCGGATGAACGCTCATAGGAATCTAAAGAACGACTCTGTTTCGTCGCTTGACTGGTGCTCATTGTTTCACTTTTGAATAAATTTCAGTACATAGTTTGTGCAGGATCGTATGTAGCGCATTTGACAGTCTCGCCAGCAATGACACCTATAGGTGCCATAATGGTTTTACGGGAGTGGCCGGTAAGAAACCTATGGGTGACATTTTCTTTACCGGTGGTTTGTTTTAGTGCACAGAACTTTTTCTTAGACTTTTTGTAATGAATCGGTAGCTTATACAACACAGACAACACAGGTACTGTGGCGGACGTCGTTTTTATGGATATCATCGAAGATACTTCTACAGACTGGCTAGGTGTTAATTATAACTTCCCACTAAAGTTGGTCTTGACAAGAACCTTTTTTGATATTTTTTGATAGACAAGGACCTCTAGAACATTCTTAAATAAGTCACATAGAATAAATAAGAAAACCTATAGCAAATCTCACCAACTTACGAAACTATTGATTGCTCAATCATTTGCGCTCAGAACGATGAATCACTGTTAAGTCATGGAATCCGAGGATATGTGATAACATACATACCCATAGAACGATACTGAAAATTTTTCACATAAAACTATTGATGTTCTCCTGTAGTGCAATAAAACTCAAGAATTATTTCCGCTCGCCACAATTCCTCGAATTTTTAGGAATGAGAACATGCCAAAACTAAAAGAAAAAAGAAAGATAAAAGCTCTTGGCGTTGATCAATCCCTGAGGGATGCGCCACGCATTCGACTTCATAAGCATCGTTGGAGGTGATTGAATGCATATCTGGCTGCTACAATATACTCGCGGTAGCCTACCGATGTATCGAGTCAGTGCTGCTATCCTCCAAGACAAGTCTGGCAACAATTTTCCAACCCTAGAGGGATGGAGGGTTTGGTGAGCCTGCGCACGAGGATCGATCCCATGCCTATTGCAGGGCGCCTCCGACCACTGCGCAGCAAGCGCCCACTACACTGAAATTGTACTAGAACTAAAACATAAAGGTTGTAATGTTTCTTTTAAAACTTAAACAACTTCGTTAAATTCTAACAGCAGCTAGACTACATAGAGAACGATTTTTTCAACACACACAAGAGCTGTCTGTGCACCAAAAACATCGCAGGGTTTTTAAAAGAACATGGAGCACGTACAGGATCGACGAAAGGCAGGAATTTTCCAAAACGTACAGGAGAACCGATTTATAGAACGAAAACTGGAGGGAATACACAAAACACGTCGGAGTGGCCGGCGTGACACCTGTTGGTGTCACAGTGAACGCAACGAAAAATTGGGTACCATACGCTGAGCAAAAACGCTAAATTAGACATCGGTGCGAGAGTGTTGATGGTGCATGCAATACACATTTGATCCTCCATTTGTTTATTTCCGCTACCCGAGCCAAAAATGCCATTTATCTACGTGGAGTCGTTAAACTGATACCATAATTCACAATCCTGTCACTTTTTATTTACCTATGCCCATTCCCTCCCAATGCCAGGGTTAGCCCCTGGAAAATTGCTTTGTAGCGGGTTTGTAAATCGGTAAGAAAATTCTCTGATAAAAATATATTCAGAAATAGACTTGGAGAAATCACTCGTGTAGGATAGGAGAACGGGGTCGACAACGGTACAGTATGTATTGAGAACAACTTCACTGAAGAACATAATACGCTTCTCATAGCGGTCAAAAAGATTTGATAGCACTATCAATACCACCAAGTAAAGCATAAAAAGTGCTGAGCATCAAACTACGATAAAAATCGAAGTTCTTTTCCTTGGTAGACGAAGAAAGCGAACGTGAAAACTATCGAATCAATCCCGCTGACGGGTGATTGCTGTGGCAAAGATCGATAGAAATAGCTGAGAGACAGGCGAAACGAAGGACCCGCATGGTGTGGTGGTGAACGCGCTACTCCCCGGAAAGGACAATAGCGCGTTCGTTCCCCACCATAGACATCTGCTGTCCAGAGGTTTGCAAATATCTCACCAACGTTGTGGTCGTATTTCGCTTAGTACCCTGCCGCGAAATTATAGTAGGCAGAAAATAAAAAGGGATAACATTGTAGATAAAAGAGTTTTGTTCGCAATGCTTGAATGTTTTCCATCACTAGGAAGTGGGATTGCTTTCACGGAGACTTTAGCTCAAAGTCTGCCGCGACTGCCAAAGACGATTCTAGTTCCGAAGGCTCAAATAACAAGGAAAGTTCAAAGCCATTAGTTTTACATAAATATACGTATGTGCATGAATACATACATATAAGGTAATGGAAAAAGTTAATGAAACATGAACGGTGATGATGTGTCCTGCATTCTATTGGCAGCACAACACAAAACTTCCACATTAACATTGACTAATAAAAAAATAACCCACTGTTGAGCAGCAATCGATGTGTTCAATGCTTTACTAACGCTTTTTGACACTGGCGTGGGAAGTGCAAAAGCATAACAAGGACAGCGACAATTGAAGTTTTCGTGGTGATGACCATGTCTGGAAAAACAGAGGAAATGAGCTCTTTGGTACTGTCGACGAAAATTCATTCCAGTTGCAATGAAGTTATTAAAGGAATTGTATCATCCTTGTCGTTGGATTCTTGTTGTCTAAAGAGCGCTTGAGGAAGGCGGCAGCGAATGCCTTTACTTCTTGTTTTTCACCCTTATTTGACGTCTCTGCTCTACCAACGTCATCTTTCAGTGTATTTTTTGAGTGCTAAACTAGTGATTCTCAAAGGAGCCTTTAGACTTTCTCAAGAGGTTAAAATATTTAGGAATGAAAATGAGCTATCGGTACGGGTGAAACCGATTGTGTTCAAGTGTTCAACAACGTCCGCATCATAATGCTCATGCTATTTTTCCTACCACATGTGATCATCTCCACAGGACGCCTTCCAATCAGATTGTTCGCCATAGGCTATTTTAATTTCCACGCGCACATCACCAGATTGGTCTATGAATATATTGATTGCTAAGTGCAACAAATTTGTTGTGAATCTTGGTTTGGTCAATGTAATTGTCCTAACCAAAATCACCTATTTTCGTAAGCTTTTTTCCTATTGCTCCTTCCCTTCCTTCTTAACCCTACAGCAACCACACAACTTCGGCGATTTTGAATTTCCCTATAGGATGAGCTTTCAAGGCCAAGGGACATTTTTCATCATCCTCTTATCCACTGTGCACCTTCAAACTGAATTCGTCGCCATTGTTCCATTTGTTGTAATGGAAAGGATTGACGTGTTATGAACTGGAATTTTTCTACACATGAGGAATGCTTTAGGAAAACTAGGTTGAGAGGGACCATATCCATGTAGATGATGGGCTAATTCACTCTATGATTCCTCGCTTTTCATACGACACTATACGGAATCAATTAAAATAGTTAAATCTGCCTAATCATTAAAATGAATTAAAAGAATAACCAAAAATTCGTGAGCTAATATTTCGTCATTCTCTTTCTCCTTCTCACTTTCTCTCTACCTCTGTCTCTCTCTCTTCTTTAATGTTAACAGTTCTTAGTGCTGCAGAAGTTCTAGAAGATTCAGTTTGTGATAAAAATAGTTCCGTTGTGGCTTCTTGTTACGGGACATCGTTTGCAGAGGAGGACCAGAAATCTCAAGTAGCTGTTAGAAGTATAACTTCAATGATGCTGAGATATTGGCAAAACTCGAGACCGCAGGTGTCCGTGGTGGGAACCGAATCCGCTGTCACCTTTTCCCGAGCTAACGCAATCACCACCACACCATGAGGGTCTATAAAGCACGAATAAGAGGAAGGCTAAATGAAGACCCGCATGGTGTGGTGGTGAACGCGCTAGTCCACAGAAAAGGTAGTGTCGTGTTCGATGCCCACAGCAGGCAACTGCGCTCCGGAGTTTTTCAAATATCTCAGCATCATTGTGGTTATATCTCGCATCATACCCTGCCATGAAAAAAGAATAGCCAGTGAACAAAAAGTGATTAGATTAGTAACAAACTCGTGTTAGCTTATCAATGATGCAAGTTCGAAGGATGAAATTTTCATTTGTAAAATTTATGTTAGCAACAGCCCAAGAAGGTAATCAATGTGTAATCTCTCGTTGAGAAGCTAACGCGAGATCGATAAAGGCAACATATGGATTGCAACGCAAGTCCAACCACCTCCCTACACGGGCACTTTAATCGCCTTTAATACCAGTGAGCCCCTAACGTTTCATGTGCACTTCAATAAATATAATAAATACTGAATAATAATGATCAAGGTTATACAAAATAGATGCTTCGGAAACACATTTATTACGGCGAAATACGGACTGAGTCAAATTCAACACCCCTTTGAATGTCTCTGTACTACACGCGAGCTGCAAAGAAATGGATGATCTCTGCTCTTGTAAATATCTTTGGATTGTTCTGCTTATACCACTTGTTCGACAACTTTTATTCGGTTAGCGTTTCAATGTCTTCGACTTCCTCAGAGCCGAGGACTCGAATCCATATCCACATTGGTTCGTCTTCTTTATGTGGTATCATAAAAGACTAAAGGATAAAGCTCTCAGCGTTGATCAATCCCTGAGGGATGCGCCATGCATTCGACTTCATTAAGCTTCGTTTGGAGATGATTGAATGCATATCCGTCCTTTACATTGACTTCGCGGTGTCCTACCGACGCATCGAGCTAGTGCTGTTATCCGCCCGGACAAATCCCGTACCAATTTGCCGACCCTGGAGGGATGGTAGGCTTGGTGAGCCATGGGCTCACGGATCGATTTTACGTGTGTTGCAGGGCGCCTTCGACCACTGCTCCACACACGCCATTTGTGGTATCATAGTAAAGTGTTGTCTCTACTACTCTAGTTGAAAACAGCTTGATGTGCTTTTCGTTTCGATGGATGAACGCGAACATAATGAAGACAAACAATTTGGAAACGATACTCCTCTATAGTATGAAGTTTTAACTAGTTTTCCACTTCGTTATCACTTACTTCTAGCGACATCTCTGCCGAAGCCTTCTGATCTGCTGAGTGACCTACGTTATGTAGAACTAGATAGGATTGCAGGTTTTAAATACCCAAAAAGTATTGTGACGATGGAAACATCCGAAAAGTCCATTTGTGCCATGAGTCATATAGCTTGATATTTCTTGAAGTTATTTACTTCTCGAAGAATTTTCTGCAGTGCGTGATACTCCGTGTTCCAGGGTGACAGCGGCGGTCCATTAACCCAAGTGAATGGTGGAAAGTACACGGCTGAAGGAATAACACCTAGTGGAGTACCCGAATGCGCCGCATCATCACCAGGTAATTGTTACATTTTCATGTTCAGTAAGTAAAATAGACGGCAAAGGTAAGAGGAACTGTTAGTAACATTTATGAGCAAAAGCCAAAAGACAAACGAAAGAAAGCGCTATGCAAAGCGTCGCTCACTATCCATGCTTTGAAATCCTCGCAGGTACTTGTAGTTATACCGTGTTACAAGAATATTTGATCTGAGGTTCCAAGTTACAGTAGAAATATCCTTTATACTTGAATACAGCATTAGTGAGACTGCATATGGCAATGATCCATGGAAGACGCTGCATTCCTTGAAACGGCAAGCAATCGAATTGGCTCGTGAATTTTCATCGTCTTCTCAGGAATAGTTCTTATCTATTTTGATAGGATGATGGTGTCAATGAGTGGTAAAGTGACGAGGTTGATTCGGTGTGTTTTACTTACGAAGCGTCTACAGATCTGTTCCTTGCAACAAGCATATCTCACTCCGTGATAAGCCACGTATTCTCAGGATGTTATCTCTTCAAAGAAAGCTGCTACCTTACCATGCAGAAACCGAATTACTAGCATATTCTGAAAATGACTGGAACCTCCATGATTTCTCTGTCGTAGAACATCATTTAGCCATCACGTTTGTGTTATTACTTTCTCATTTAGATGCTTGGATAGCTTGTCTCCACTGGTTGTGAGGGCCCCTGCATAATTTCTACTGTATTCAGAGTTTTGTTGGTTTTGCCACTGTGGTTCCATGGAGTGCCGAGGTCAGCCAAGCCAAAATCTACTCCAGGTTCTCACCACCACAGGCAGTCACTACCCATGTAGATTAGGGAGAGATTTTCCACTATGCGATTAGTTTGATTCCAGGGCGGCGGTGGGCTCTGGTATTGGTTTATTCTTAGCCGGATTTCCTGATGGAAACGCCGGACACCTTCTCAGCTTGGATGGCTCTACTTGGGGGATGAATTATCCCATTGTGCATCGCTGCCCGACACCCAGGAACATATCCCAGCCACGATGAGGCGATAAACAGTTGAGAAGTGGGTACATAAGAGAAGACAAAAGGAGCACCTCATGTATAAAGCATTGAAACAATGTTTTCACATTGTGGAAATCTACGTATTTTCACATCGTAGAAATTTGTAACGGTTATAAATCCCACGACCGACTTTCTATTAACATCGGCATTGATCAGATAATTCTTTGTATTCTTGTTGAGCAAACGCGAGGTGTTATTTTATTCTTTATTCACGAACAAGCTGACGTTTCGGCCGATTTCGCTTTCCTCAGAGCCTGGAAAGGTCAAGTTGACAGCAACCTACCAGACCAAACACCTCCATAACCAGGAAAAACGCTAGATCAAGATTTCAATCGCATTGAACACAGAATAGCTTTTATGCACACTCACTGTTTTCTATGTTTTCCGCTGAGTATGTCGCGTGGAGACCATCTGTACAGAATTCACATGGAAGCGTAATGTGCCACTCCCATAAGAATAACAGTTGTATATACTGCCCAATATCACGCGTGATAATGAGGCATCCTTTCCTGCGGTCCATTTTCGGATATCTGCAAATAATCTAGAACGCCTCGAGAGTTTTGCGCGCTTCTGTTCTCGATTCCTGTGCGAGGATCGTAACCTGTGCTTCAAAGTCCCCCCCGTTATGTCTATGGATCCTGTGCGTGCCTAGTAGTGTATTCGGTTTAAGTTTACCGACTAGGTGTTTTTTTATACGGCACAGTGTGGTCTACCCGTTTCGCCAATGTATTGGTCCTCGCACGCCTTACAGGAGACCAGATAAACTATATCCGAACTCACGCAATCACCGTCTCTACCATTAAAGCAAATTAGGCAATTTTGCGTTTTCCACGGAAACATTTTTTAAACAAGAGCCCAATAATGAAGTTGATGTTAAATTTCGGATGCTTACGAATGAAACTTTCAAAGTCCATAATCACTATCGCGCGAAAAGATATAGCGCCAACCTCACTGAAATGCAAAGATGTGGTATGGGAGAGGTAAGAGAGCTGATAAGGTTGGAAAGCACAAGACTACCCGTTAATGATAAAAGTAGAGAGTTTATCGTAATTCCCCATCAGTTAGATGTTGAGATAACGAGAAAGCATCTTGAAGATGCTTCACTTTATCGTCCATCATCTGAGAGGGAGTTCAAAAGTAGATGCCGAAAACTGAATCACGAATGAGTCAAAATGGCAAGAGCGGCTGGGTTAAAACCATCAGTTATCTCTCAACTCAAAGTTGACTTACCAACATGTCCCATCCTACACTTATCAAAACCAATAAGTTGGCATCCAGTGATGTCAGACCAATCATTAGCTGTATAGACGGACCAACGGATAGGATAACATGGCTTTTAACCCTAATATTTACCCAATTGTTAAAACACATTCCAGTCCACCTCACAAATAGCCAGATGTTTCTGGAGCGTCTACGTACTGCGCGTCCCAACAGCGCGTACGTGATGGAGTCCTTCGACGTTACCGCGCTGTACACCAACGAATGACTCCGCAATGCAAGCCATCTTTGAACTTCTTGTTGAACATGAAATAAGAATAAAAATGCGTGGTTTGTCTACCCAGCAGCTTATGGCTACCTTAAAAAAGTGCCTAAACTGCTCGATTTTCAGATGGTCCGGAAAGTATTACTCTCAAATGAGAGGGTTGGCAATGGGACAGGAAGTGGCACCAAGCCTTGTCATTGCATTTATGTCTAAGGTGGAAGCACCAGTAATTAACCTCGGGCTGTTACTCCACTGTAGATATATAGATGACTGTTTTGTCATTTGCTTAACAAAAGAGGAAATGGACAAATGTTTTTATTGAATGAACAGTCAGAGTATATTAAGTTCACCTGAGAGAAACCGAAGGAAAACTGGCTTCCATTTCTGAACGTGCAAATTAACCTATCAGAAAACGGCTACATTATGAAATAGTATCGAAAGCCATGTAGTAAATACATCTTGGTTCATTACCTCTCCTCTCACCCTTCACACACAAAAGGGCGCTTGTAAGAAACATGTTTCGAATAGCAACCAACGTGTGCACGGGAAGAGAGCGGAGAGAGGAGTCCCAGAACATGGTACAGCAAATAGCCATTTCGAACGGCTACGAAACTGTAGCTCGGGATGTTGGGACGGCTCGTTGACATAGGAATACGAAGTAGTTGAGAAGATTCGGTCGGAATTAGCTGCTCACCTTTGTCTGTGCCACGCGTGAATTCTTGCGAATAGCAGTCACAATGCCAGGCACCTCAAAATTTGGTAATTAAACCGTTTATCATAATTATACAACAATTATGGTATAACAATACAACTGCACAATTAATACAACAATGGAGCAGCCTGATCACTGGTGTTCAGATCGGGCACGAATGAAGAGGTCGTCATATGACTGACATATGACGTCATATGACATACTACATGAGATAGATATGAGGAAAGGACATGGCTACTTGAGCAGCATTACTGTGAACTCAGCGAGTTAACCGTGGAGCCGTTTATATACCCTTTGTGCCGGGCCGACTCAGGCTACAGTAGGCAGAAAGACGGTTTGCCACTAAGGGGTGCTGGAAACATTTCTCAAACATTGCAATCTGATAAGGCGATAGTCAAAGCATAGGACTGTAACTGCAGATATTTTTCATGACATAACCGCCAACGAAATGTTAGACATAAGGTTATCGGATCGCCATCGGAAACAGTATTCGAAATGTTTGATATAAGGTTATCAGATCGCCATAGGAATAAGGTCACCGGAAACAGTATTCGGAATGTTTCACATAGAGAACATTCCAATGTTTGTGAAGAATGTTCTCTATACGGGATAGGTGTAGGAAAAATCTTAGGCCCTGAAACGATAACTCTAACGACAAAAAGGTCCCGTTTATCCTACCCTTCATCTCAAATGATGTAAGTGCAGCTATAAAACGCTTGAGAAGGGCGGGTCTAGAGAATTCGGTAATCGTAGTTGAAGCGCCACCGAGTAATCTTAGGCGCCAGCTAGTTCGTAACCGCCTATATGACCGTCTATGTGCAACACAAAATTCCATAATTTACCCTGATGGTAGAGACGGTGATTGCGTGAGTTCGGGTATGGTTTATCTCATCTCCTGTAAGGCGTGCGGGGACGATGCCTCATTATCACGCGTGATATTGGACAGTATATAAAGCTGTTATTCTAATGGGAGGGGCACATTACGCTTCCATGTGAATTCTGTGCGGTTGATCTTCAAGCGACATACTCAGTGGAAGCCCCATAGAAAGCGGAGATTGTGCAAAGCTGTGTTCAATGTGATTTAAATCTTGGTTTAGCGTTTTCTGTGTTTGGTTATGGAGGTGTTTGGTCGGTTAGATTGCTGTCAACTTGACCTTTCCAGGTTCTGAGAAAGGTGAAATCCGCCGAAACGTCAGCTTGTTCGTGAATAAAGTGTGAAATAACACCTCGCGTTTGCTCAACAAAAATATAAAGAATTATGTAACGATAATGTTTTTTTTCTACTACAACACATGAGATCGATCCCCGCTCCCAACGCTCACCTTCCATCTCTCTGGGCTTGGCAAATTGGTACCAGACTTGTCAGGGGAGCAGCATTGTCTCGATTCATCTGTAGATCAGCGATAATCATTGTAATGGGCAGATATGCATTCGCTCACCTTTAGTGATGCTTAACGAAGTCGAATGCGTGGTACATCCCTTAAAGTTGATCAATGCCTAGAGCTTTGTCATTTATTATTTTCATTTTTTTTTTGCTTTTACTTACTGTTTGTTCCTTTTTCTTAGCAGACTACGATATTAAATACAACCAAAAGGAAGCTAAGGTATTAGTAAAACTCTGGGCCTCATGTGGCCTTCTGGGTTCAATGCCGATTTGTGCTTATATTATTTTTCTTAAAAGTCAATTCCTGATAACATCGAATAAAAACAAGGCCAAATGAAAGACAAAGCCAGTGCTTCTCTTTGTGTGGTGGGTACCACGCGAGCTTCTCGAAAAGGTCTTTGTGGGTTCGAGGTCCAAATGGGGTACCAAGTTTTGAGGTTCTCTCAGCTTTATTATGGCTGTATCACAATTATATATGCTCACCTGCTTGCTAGAGTTAACATCCTGACATTTCAGTTCGAATAAACTACTTCGTCGACCTCCAATTCTACACAGACTGGATTTGTTTCAATACCGGTATCTGCTACAATTCCTATAACTTCACTTGGATGATCTAGAATCAAACGGTAGCACCAAAGTTTGGAATCTCTGCTAGGCTGCTATCACATAAGGATATTAATAAAGGTTGATATCCTATCACAATGATATTTCTAGGAGTTTGTCCAATACTGAAGAAGGAAAACAATGAACGCCACAGTAACCATAAATGAAGAGTGAGAAATTTTGTTATAAATAAAGCATCCATGATTTTTTAGTAAACCTGATCAGTGCTTGACAGATGCTGAACGTCTCATCAGTCTCTTACAACTTAACAGAGTGCTGAAAACGCGACATCTCTGAAAAGCCACTTCTATTTAACCCCGTCATAAATAATCAACGCTTTCTTGGATTGCTGAGTTCACACGAAGTTGATATAAAATATTTATTCGGCTAGCGCTTCGGTGTCTTCGCCTTCTTCAGAGGATTCAACATCTTAGAAGTTTTGAAGAAGTCGGTTTTCAGAGATGTATTACTACTCTATGTGCCAGTATACCATCGAATTCCGCAGGATACTGTGCCAGCAAAATTGCAGCTCGTATTGGATGGTGGCAATAGATCAACATCCGTCCTGAATAAGAAAGAACTGTCGAGTGTCATTCTCCATTCGATCGATGCTCTGCTCTATCGAATAGATTCGATGCGACAACGAACATCTCACAAAGCTCACAAAGACGTAGAAGCATTGGCCGAAAAATATTTGGTACAAACCTCGTGTGAGTTCAACAATCCAAGAAAGTACAATGAAGTAATCGTTTAATCTGACTTCTACCAGAAAGAAACAAGGAAAATAAAATCATCTGATGCTCTGATCGCGTATTATGCTCACACCAGGTGAACGATTTTTTCAAATACCAAAATAACACGGAAACCCAATGACAATAGCCCTCGTGTAGGAAACAGTAGTTGTGATGTCATTTATTATGTCCAACGCATTGCTTCTACAAACGCAGTGGACCAACAAAACCATCCCTATTTTAGGGTCGGGAGATCAGCACCGAATTTGTACGCTAGGACCCACACAGTGTATGATGTTGAATCGTGTAAAATAGAAAGATGCCATAACTGTGAATGGGCAAAGGATATAATTTCTTATCATATTATCAAGAGAGAGGCCTATGTTATCCCATGGCCCAAGAACTAGATACCTCCTCTAGTTCTTGGGCCATGGGATAACATAGGCCCACTGCCTAATTCTTTTACTATGTCACGTTAAATAAAGTTGATCGGCTGCGCCATCGAGATTTCTTTTTACCTCCGCTCTCTTGCACGAAGTAGATTTCACACCGATATATAATGGTTACGTGCTTACACATTAATCTAAGTCCACAAGCAAGGTCCACGGTCATTCTGTGATGATTACAGCTTTTCGCAAAATCTTGTTAAGCGAAGATCTTCCAGAAATTCTTCGTATTTTTTTGACATTATGTGGATAAAATCCCTCTTGATCGAAGTCTAACAGTTTGTGAGGCATACTATTGTTCTAGACGTTGCTACACTTACTCATAGACTTCTTCATTTTCACCAAAACAAAAACACTTGATGTAGAAAAGTACTCATCCCTAAAAACCTTCATTGGCTTAATACTATTGGCAGCAATGTCTTGAGATATTTTATTCTGAAAGACCTACTACATACGATTCCGTTAACCTTTGTAGGTACATCTGGTTTCAAAGCTATTATTATAAGTGGTTCCAGAAGACAATACATTTACAAGGGTTAAGGACATATTAAAGTGTAACAACAAATAATCGGACTGATCATAGTAGATTACCTTTAACAACGAATAGTACCGATGGTAGTGAACAAATTTCGATTCAAATGACTTATTTCCAAAGCCAAACGAATGCAAAGGCACGATGTCAGAAGGCATCCACGGAGATAATTTTGGCTGCATAGTTTGACTATGATTTCTGCAACTGTAGGAGAATTGGAATCTCACACATTCTTTCGCAACCTACGTTGGTCTTGGTGATTCCTGATTCGCTATTAGAGAATCTGTACAAGTAGTCTATACTGGACAGTCCAGAACACGTTTTCAAATAAAATTAATGAATTCAATTCACACCTTTTTTGCTGCGTTCCCGTTCAAGCATTACCTTGTTATAGACAGACGTCTTTCAAAACGTCTCAAAAAAATCTACAGTACCTTCTGGAAAGCACTTAAAGTTGTTCTGTTATCAAAGTTACAGGGTGCCTGAAGCCGCATCATCGAGCCGTTTGTGCGCTAAATTTACTTCTCAATCACAGTGCATAAAAGGATAAAGGATAAAGATCTCTGCGTTCATCAATCGCTGACGGATACGCCATGCATTCGAATTCATTAAGCATCGTTTGAAGGTGATCGAACGCATATCTAGCCTTTACAATGACTAGAGGTGGCCTACGGATGTGTCGAACCAGTGCTGCTATCCTCCCAGACAAGTCTGGTACCAATCTGCCGACCCCAGAGGGATGGAAGGCATGGTGGGCCATGGACGCGGTGATCCATTGCCATAAGCGCCACTACAGAGTGCGTAGTACATGAATATCGAGGTCTGACTAAGCGACATAGTGCTATTTATGCCGGCCATCGATAATTTTTCCCTCAATATTCGATAATCATCGTCTACAGTTAGTTAGCTGTTCTGATATTACCCTTAGTCGAGTAAACACAATGATGAAAATAATCATCTGCTTTTTAAGTAGGCAATGCATTGTGTTACGGCCAGTGGTTCTTTTGCTGGCACGTGGCGTGGTTATGCTTTAAAAGCCGAATTTCGTTAAACCTCAGTTTAAAAAGTTCATGTTGAATCGATCAACACATGTTTTGTATGAAAGCGCACCGCTCGACGACGTTCTCATTCGAGCTGCGATTCCTTTACTAGATTCGGCCCGATGCGACAACGAAGACACACATCGTGACAACTGTACTGTTTACCATTGACTCGGACCAGCGCAGCTCCGTAGAAGGCGAAGGCAACCTCGTGCCAGCTCAATCATGTAAAAAGCTAGTGATTAAGAGTTGTTGTTTTAGACGTGGAAAGTACGCGAAGCAATTGTTAACAAATGCGGATTGAACGATTCCCTTGGAAATGGCCATTTATTACACAATAGACGAAATTATGACAATTCCCATGACCGACTTCCTGTTAACCTCGGCATTGATTGATAATTCGATGTTTTTCTTCAATAAGCAGACACAAGGTTGTTATTACAAAATTTATTAGGATACAATAGCTGACGTTTCGGCAGTTTCGCCTTCTCCAGAGCCGCTTCTTCGCCCACGTATTACTCCATGTGGCTGCTATCCATCAACTAACTTAAATACTTACAGTAAATAAACGGCTCTGAAAAAGGAGAAACCGACGAAACGTCAGCTATTGTATCCTAATAAATTCTATGATAACAACCTCGTGTCTGATTATTGAAGAAAAGCATTGAAATTATGACACTTCGGGACGAATGCACCATGGCGAGGTTGGACTATCGAATCTAGAGAAGCAGGTTCCATGAACTATTTCTAGGCTGTTGTTTTACCTATTTTTTCATAGAATACCATTTGCATATCTTTCAGGATATCTTCCACTCTCCATTCTCCACTTTTGCTTTCGTGTCTCCGTCGATCGGAACTTAAAGCAGTTGGTAACTTGGCATCCACAGAGTTCCCCTCTTCAATCGCTACAGTGTCGAAAACGATAAGCGCTGAAAATGAACAATTCTAAACTGTAACGGTGAATAGATTGCATTTTGTTAAATACACCCTACATAGGCTTCATCACTATAGGGTGAGCACATATCCAGTTATAGTGGGATTGCCACCAGTCTGCACCAAAATTCTACAGGTGTCCTCTTAAGCAAAATTTGAACAACTCATTTGTTCGATGTAGAATATACAGGAGAAAAAATCTGTACACCTAAACGGAACGAGAATTCGTGAATACACAAACTTTTCAGACCTATGTATTCCACTACTGTTATCCCTGAAAACCACGACCAGCAGCCTAATCTTGTTTAACCTGTGTTTTCGGCCGCAAATTGAATTGTATCCTAAGTGAAAGTTAGTCAACAGTCTTTGGAACACCACTTCTATCATAACATGGACTGCAATATGATGGCAAATAAGAGTGGCGTGCAACAGTTTAGCAAAATAGTCTACCCATGTGTGCCTAACCGTCATCGTACATTGGTAGTTATGACACATTACATTCTTAGGACTCACCGGTGATTAAATCGCCAGCAGTTCCATCTCCAACACACAATTTGCCTTCTCCAAACTCTACGATAAAATGCGTGGGAATTTCTATATTATCTTTCACATCTCTAAAATCTTCGCTGTCACTCTAGATGAATAATTGATTGAGACCGAGTCATGTCTGACAGGGCTCAACGCTATAATATTTAACCACAATGATGCTGAGATATTTTTGAAACTCCGGACGTGCCGGGCTCTGAAGTGGGGATCGAACACCCTACAACCCTTTCCGGAGAATGACGCGTTCTTCACCACACCATGCGTTCGTCTCGCCTTTCTCTCAGTTAGTTTTCTATGTACCAGTGTCATCACCAATCACCCGTTTATAGTATTTAATTTTTGACCACTCAATGAATCCAAAACGATAACGAAGTTTGTTACAAGTGGGAAAGTTATTGCGTCAAGGTAGTGTTCGGCCGCCGCCAATATCCTCAATAATGGAAACCTGTATTAACTAACCAAATCTTTGATAACCCAAGTGGTTTTCTCATCAGTATATATAAATTATTTGAGTTCTGCTCTTTCTATCTTGCGTGTTTTTTTAGAAGCATTTCTTCCTGGGAATTCACCAAAGTTATAGAACTAAATTTACTTGTCATGCTCATCCCTCACTCCAGTGTTCCTCGTTTCCCAGTGACGATAATTTTAGGGCCTACTCTCCTTTTCGTGTTTGCTGTGAATATGAGTCTGATTGATTTCAAACATGGACGCTAGCATTTGACATGTTCGTTTTAGTCCTTGAAAAAGCCATCGACGATAATAGCTTTCGGACAGATTGACGAACAGTAACCTAAATGAGTTCAATAGAAGAAATCACCTCTCTTCTCCTCTTGCACAAATTTAACCATTTCTAACATCGTCTAGAAAGCCACTTCTTTTCTTCAAAATGATTACAACAACTGTATGGAAAATTTGAGATGAAACACAAGAGTGACCTGCTTTTCGCGATACTTTTTAGATGTCTATGTTCATATTACTGACTTTTCTACCAATGACTCTGCCCGATAACATCACGGCCGAGGAGAACGAGTATTTGAGGCAACACTGTGGTGATCGCTTTCTAAGTGAGTAAGGGAAACGTTTATCCCAGGAAAGATGGGAAACTGAAGGAATAATGAAGCTAGTGGGTGAGTGGATTGACGAGCGACGAACACAATATACCTTTACTGTTACGGCGACTTCTCAAGCAGTCGATTTCTTTTGTCTAGTTACTCTTTGATAGAATTCTCCTGTGCTCAAAGGATAAAAACCACCACTTTTACATTACTCGACAACTACTGAAAAATACTTCGAAAACCAATGGTAAAAAAATAGTGAACAATATGATTTGGAATAAAAGTGAAATTTTCTAAGTTCCCTAACTTTCCTATTAACTTGGAGAAACGACTATTGACCCGTTCACTACTGTGGGAAATTTAGCATTCCAGACCAAATAGACCCAGTGACGAATTAGCGCAATCGAAATGAGCATTGAAAACAGGATGTACGGTCTGTGTACTCGCTCAAGGAACAGAGGGCACTGGTTTCTAGAAATTACCGTTCCATCGTTTGCTTTCCTAAATATCTTCCGTGTTCCTCTAACTTCAACGCATCCACAACATTCTTCTTCATATGTTCCCACATTGTTGGAGACTAATTGTGTGTGATGAAAAATATCGTCAATTATTTAACCAAGGTGTTATTAGCACTTCACATGGTTCGGCAAGATATTTTAGATGTATTTATGTGCCTTTTCCAAGTTTTTTATATCCACAAATTCCACTTCACCGTCTGGAAACGGCTCTTCTCAATTATAGCACATTGAAAATACTTTCCAATGGATTGGTTCTAATATAAGACCTGTGTTCGACAAGCTATCGACTGCCTGCTAAAAGCCTGGAATAAATCTTTTGCGCCAAAAAATAGCCTAGAAAAATGAGAGCGCCTTGAAATCAACACGTGCATTTCGAACCGTGCAGCAATGTACGTACCGAAATCTATGCGCATGGTTGCGAAAACGTTAGTTAACCTCGGCATTAGTAACCAATTCATTTTTTCTCACGAACTTTGGAGGAGTTGACACGATGTTCTTAATACTCACTTTTGAATTTCCACTAGAGCGTTTTGCCGCCTTCACGTTCTTCAAGGCTTAAACGTATTGTTACATAGCTTTAACCTTACGATTCGCTCAATATTCTGCAGTCTTAACAAAAAGCTTCCGCGCAAACCACAGCATAATCCGTTGAGAAGCATTCATCGCTTTCGTTGTTAACTAATGAGACCACGTCTGTGTTCCTCGAATAGGATAATGAACAAAATTCACTCATTGTTGTTGTTGTCTTTGTTTAACAATGGCCGTCGTTTCGATGACTTCGCCTTCCTCAGTGCCTTGTCGTTGGTCCACCCGTCCGTGTGTTGTTCGCGAGGGATGATGAGTAATAATGAATCATTCAAGGCTCTAAGAAATTCACTCAGATTAAAAAAATGCCTTAACTCGCAGTGGTGATGTTGTTCAATACGCGTAGGAACCGCGTTGAGGTAATCAAACCCTTCACCTCTCTGGGGTCAAAAAACTGTTATCAGAGTGGCCTTAGATCAGAGCTGATACAAAGTAACAACTCGAATGCAAAAACGCCTGAGATTCTCGCGATATATTTGGTGTTGACTTATTTGGAATAAAGAAATGAGATAAGGAGCTAAACCACGATTGATAATGCGATATCCGCTTCGTCTATTCATTTTCGGGTTTTGGAAATTAATCCAAAATTCCTCAAGAATTTTGCGATGTGAATCCGACATTGCAGTGGATTCCCTAGCTGGTTCAGCAGAAAATGAATTAACTGGATGAAAACAAACTCTCGTTTTATCATAAATCGCTTGTGGGCTTCGCATGGCTTGTAGTAAAAAAAAAGACTTCAAATTTGGGTAATAGATCCTACATGTAAATGTAACTACAAGATAGCGATCATAACAACGTACTGCGCGCGAGGCTTCAATATATCGGCGATACAAGACGATAAGCAGGTGCTGTTGACATTAATCCAGCCTCTGGTAAGCAAAAGTGGAATGGGCCGGAACTGTGATAGCGACGACAGAATATAACTCGATACCGACTCAATACCAACTGAAGGCAGATCTTGCTGCAATAGACGTGACTATTCCTAGCAAGAGTTTTTGCGGCTGTCGAAATGTTGAGATGAAGAGGAACTACAAAAATTTTCCATCCAGCTGTCAGGGAGAAACGTAATCCAACTATGACAACTCATTTCTTAGATAGAAATATGACTATAAAGTCAAGGACAAAATTATGCAGACAACACAAAAACATGTAATGTTATTAAACTATTATGCTTTTAATGCTACTAAGAGATGAATAATATTTATCTTCGACATACGAAGCAGTCCTTATACTTGGAGCGCTTATATATTTTTGCTCGACTGTATAAGAATTAATACAATTAAAGCACGAAAAACACATCGTTTCGCTTCATGAGTTCAATCTTGAACATAAAGCAATCAGAGTCACTCTGACGTGGATAAGGAGAAGGCTTAAAAATGCGCAATGTGTAGGTGATTGATAAGGGTTTGTAATCGGGTTATGATTCTATATGCAGGAAGAAGTCATCGGCATCTATCAGTACTTGACGATGATCATCTAAATTAAGTTGCAGAAGTTGCAACTAAAAACGTTTTGAGGACTTCCAGAAAACCTCAACATCTACCATTCAGCAGTTGATCACCATTTCAAAGTAACTAGAAGATTGAAAAACTCGCTTGAATGGATGCCACTTGAAATGAAAGAATGGCTGAGTGATCATCGACACGATGGCAGCTATGAGCTTCCTTCACACAACAAAAGTGGCCCACCCGTCTATCGTGATGGTAAAGAGTGTCCTCTAAATGAAAGCAGACAGTATTCTGGAAATGTCTTTAAACTAGATAAGGTTGCACTTTCTCGAGAGTCTGCCAAAGTAGTTGCGAAGAATTTCTCGCTCGCACCACAGGTAGTGCTGTGATGGAAAGTCTTGAGTTTTGGCAAAATGACGACAGAGAAAAAGTGTTAACACAAAATCGCTGTTAACTTTTCTTATTCTCTGCCTATTACAATTTTTCACGGCAGCGTATTATGTGTGATACAACCACAATGATGCCGAGATATTTTCAAAACTCCAGACCGCAGGCGTCTGTCCTGGGTAACGAACGCGCTATTACTCTTTCCGGAGGCTAACGCGTTCAACACCACACAATGCGGGTTATTCGTTTCGCCTTCTCTCAGCTAGTTATGTCGATAGTGTCATCAGTAACCACCCGCCAACAGAATTGATTTGGGAAGCCCAAATCGGCATTGAACCCAGTTAAGCTGAGGCTATAGTTATAATCACAATCGCAACTTTTTATTTACTGCCTATTCTTTTTAATGGCAGGGTATGTTGCGAAATATAACTTCTATAGTCTGTGCACATTAGAACTGGAGAAACTGGAAGATTTGGTCTACGAAATATATCTTCGCAAAGTCTTCTAACCATTGCAAGACCTACTAAGAGGAAAATCAGCAAAGATCATGCCACTTCTAATGATCACCCTTTTCATCTGCCATCTCGTTGACGATCAAGCGACCCTAGCGAGCGCTGGAAAACCTTCCATTTTTCCTGTAGCGAGCAAAAATAGGCCTGAGGATTCTGCTTGCTCTATAGCCTCGATCAACATTACACATTCCTTGCAAAGTTTTCGTAAAAACTGTAACCCTTGGGTCGGTGGCTTTGGCTTTCGCTTAGGCTTTCCTGACTTCGATTTGCCATATCGAGATATTCAGTGCCACAGCTCTTGCCAATCGGTTGACCTACAGACGCATTACATGTCTGGCCTACCTTATCTTCGAAAGGTTGGCGTAAAGAACGTCATCTTTGACTTCTAGGGCCTTCAAATCTCTCTCTCTCTGTCTCACTTACGTGGCTGATACGGATACTCCAAGCATCGCCCTTTCGACTGCGTGTTCTATAATACCGAATGGTCCTACAATTCACGACGACTTCTCGAATTAGATATACGTAGCTGGAGCATTCAGAGACATTCATTCTGTTGAGCGCAAATAAAGGGTGCAAAAACAATCAGTCTTTCGTGAACATCATTTCTGAGAGATTTATGCCAAGATCGATCTTTCAATAACTGTTATCAGAGTCGGCAAGCATTGGTTCCGCTTGGCTGATGTTCGGTGTTATAAGAAGGATGTCATCAGCAAGGCAAAGATAGTATATTTGCTGACTAGAAGGTTTAGGCAGAACGGTACCTTCCTGCCTAAACCTCCTTTTGACGACGATGTTATTATCGTAGGACAGTGATATCTTGGTCGGAAAATTTTGATGTAACTCTCGAGGAATCTTTGCATACTGAGTAGGGATTCGCTGTCTACACTGTGTTTCCATGACGGCTTCTATCTCAAAGGAGTAAAAAATTTCCCTGTGTCAATGAAAATGACACAAAGTGGCTTTCTATGTTCTCACGATACTTCAATGAATCTTGTTATCGTGACTATGTTGTCCAACATACTGAATCCTTCTCGAAAGCCTGCTTTCTTACACGGCTGTCTTTCGCTCACTGCTTCTCCCAAGCCTGTCTAGAATGATTCGAGTGAAGAGCCTTGGGGCAACACACAGCAGTCAGATTGAGCGATATTCGCCGATATCGTGGAGTTCACATTTTTTTGGAAAATAACAAGTCCTTGTTGGTTTGTTATCGAATGGGAACCCCGTATTCTGCCAAGTAGCGTGAGAAGAGCAGAACCAGCGTGTTTATGGCGACTGGCAGAAGGATACGATGTAAGTGTTCTGGTTTTGCCATGTCAGGTCCGGGTGTTGCTCGATTCTTTATCGGCGAAATATCATGTTAGATTTCGGAATGGAAACCTGGTGGGACGTTACATTCATCACCTTATATTTCATACGAAAGAAGGAGGTCGTGGCTGTTGAAGAGATTCGAGTAGTAACCGTGACAGATTTTCCTCACTGTCCTTCTGGAAGGTGTACCTGTTTCTCGTGTGCGTAGGAATAGAACCACCTTGGTTTTGTAATTAGCAATGTTTCGGTGGGTTGCGAATGGCTTGCTGAAGATTTGGCCTTAACTACTAATATCTTTTTAAGATCTTCTTTTTATCGTATTTATGGATTGTGTTGCAATGCTGGAAGTCAGCGAGCGGTTGTCTATGACTCGCACGATTCCACGCTAGCGTATTTGTTCGAGTGTTTCTGGAAACAGACGTTTCTTGGTGACTTTCGTACTCTAAGCTTTCCCAGCGCTAACGCGAAGATCTTGAATTAGCCGATCGTAATGATTGCTGATGTTATCATGAACAACATCTTCCCAACAGCAAACTAATTAACTGATTTATATTTTATTTTTATATTTTATTTTTTATTTTATTTTATATTTTATATTTTAATTTTTTTATACCGAATAATTTACAGTTTATGGTAGCTTCTAGACCCCGTTTTTCGAATTTGGAGACCTTTTCTCCTTTTCGAAATGAAAAATGCACCATACGTTTTGCAACGATCCTTAATTGGCTAATGAATGCGAAAATGAGTTTGTTGCGTTACTAATCCATCTGCATCAGCTCATTCTTCTTCTCTTCAATGACTAAATAATTTTTGCTCGTCCCGAGAGGGTCGGACTGCGATTCGTAAATGGAGATGTCATCCCGAAATAATATGTCCCAAATATACGTAAGATTCCTTTTTTTTTCTTCTTTTCACAAAACCTTTATCTATTCTCTACACGTTCTGTCACATTCAGTTTTAAATATTCCGTGCTAGATCCTGAGTTTTTTACACTCTTCGTCGGCAGCGACTGTACGAACCCGAACCTACGCTGGAAAAATCGCACGAACTACTCGGTCGCTCTGGTGGGTAAGATGGGAATTTCACGGCCGAAGGAATCACATACAGCGCAATTCCCAAGTGCACTGATCTTTCCCCAGGTGATGGTCTCATTTTTAAGTTGAATAAGCAAACTGCCACGACCGACTTTCTATTAACCTCGGCATTGATCAAGTGATTTTCTTCGTATTTTTGTTGAGCAAACACGAGGTGTTACTATTCTTTGTTCACGATTAAGCTGACGTTNAAGCAGCTCTGAAGAAGGCGAAATTCGCCAAAACGTCAGCTTAATCGTGAACAAAGAATAGTAACACCTCGCGTTTGCTCAACAAAAATACGAAGAAAATGAATAAGCAAAGTTGTCACCTATCACCTGCCTTTCTGTTGTTCCATTGATCGTCGAGCGACACGAGCGGGCGCCAGTAAATCTTCCATTTTCCCTGTCGCGTGCAAGAGTAGCCCAGTGGGTTCTGCTCGCTCTACGAATTAGTCGATCATAATATCTTTCTTCAAGGCTCTTTGTGAAGAAGTCTGACCATCAGGTCGGTGGTCTTCCTGCAGTACGTTTGACATCCCGAGGAATCCAGTCACTAACGCCTCTTGTCCATCGGCTGTCATTCATACGCATTACGTGTCAGGCCCACCTTATCTTCGACTGTTTGGGGTACAGAACGGCATCTTTGATCTTTGATCGTTGACGCAGGCCGAAGCCTCGGATCCCATCACTTATTTGTGCGAAACAGGACACTCTCAGCATCGTTCCTTCAACTGCGCGTTGGAAAACGCAGAGTTATCTTTCATCCTGCTTACGCAACGACCAAGTTTCTGACGCATACGTTAGGGAAGGAATCACCGTTGAGTCGAACAGGTGGGCATAGAGTCGGGTGTTCTTTGTCCTCATCACTACATCCTCGACGCTCTTGAAAGCTCTCCAAGCCGCTCGTTTTCTTCTGCTCAACCTCAACTCTGGAGCTGGGTCGTTCATTATACTGATTTCACGACCTAGATAGATATAACAGGAGTATTCGAAAATATTCGTTCCGTTGAGCATGAATGGGGCATGCGAAACCAATCCGTTCTTCATGAACACCGTTTTTGTAAGATTTAGTCGAAGACCAATCTTTTCATAGGCTTTATCAAAGCCGGCAAGCATACGTTCGGCTTGGTTAATGTTTGGTGTTACAAGGACGAATTCACCAGCAAAGTGAAGATGATGTAACTGCCGACCATCGAGTTTCACTCCCATATTATCCCATTCCAATGCTTGCATGACGTTCTGGAGCGTGGCGGTAAATAATTTTGGCGAGATAGTATCGCCTTGTCTAACTCCCCTTTTGACGTCAATATTAATATCGTTGTAGAGTGGTGATATCTTGGTTGTGAAATTTTTATACAGCTCACGAAGAATCTTTATGTACTGAGTAGGGACTCCGTGACTACCAAGGGCTTCCAAGACTGCTTCTATCTCAACCGAATCGAAGGCCGTCTGTAAATCGATGAAAGTGAAACAGAGCGGTCTTTTGTACTCTTGCGATACTTCAGTGAGCCGTGTTACCGTGTGGATGTGGTCCATCCTACTAAATCCTCTTCGAGACCCTGCTTGCTCACATGGCTGCCCTTCGTATAGTGTTCTGTCAAACCTGTTTAGGATGACTCGAGTGAAAAGTTTGTAGACGACAGACAGTAAGCAGATTGGGCGATAGTTGCCGATATCGTGCAGGTCACACTTCTTGAACAATAACACGGTCTTGGTAATCTTCAACTGAGTAGGGACCTTGCATTCAGACAGGTAACATGTGAAGAACTGAGCAAGTGTGTTTACGAGGACTGGCGATAGGTTCTTCAGGTGTTCTGGTCTTATCCCGTCCGGACCTGGTGCTCTTCGACTTTTCATCGACGAAATGGCATGTCGGACTCCCACGTCCAGCGCTGACTGTGGGGCTTCTGGAATTGCTAGTTACCTTGGATCGTCTTGGTCGCCATGATAAACTCAGATAGCCGCTCACCCTGTTCGTTCCATTCTAATCCGTGGGTCCCAATGTGACGTTCTTCAAACGTTCTTTTTGGTCCAATCTTGGCGTTGAAATCTCCAATTATGACCTTGAAGAATGTGTAATCCTCTCTGTAGAACTTCTCCAAGTTCATATAAAACGCTTCGACTTCTTCTTCGTCATAGTTTGATGTCGGCGCGTAAACGACGAAGATTGTCAAAGCCGGAATTGATCCACGCCTTCTTAATCGTAAACGTCCGATTCGGGTTGTAAGTTGTTCGAATGAATCAATGTTCACGGACAAACTCGTGTTTAAGAAAGCGCCGACTCCGCCGACTCCTCTACTGTCACATGTTCCGAAGAACGGTGTTATAGACGGCGTTGAAAGGCTGGCGTCTTCTCGTCTCGGCCAGGCCGATGACGTAGTACCTTATCTTTCTTGCTTGCATGAGCAAGTCTTCTATCGAGGACTCGGATGCAAGTGTACGCGCGTTGTAGGTAGCGATCGTCACCATAGTTGTTTGAAATAAAGTAAAGTTGATGTGGAAAAATAGCAAAAGGTTAGAAACACTTGTGATAGAGAGTAAGAAAACAAACAATAGAAAAAGAAACGCCATTCTCTCTCACTTTCTACGTTTTCAAACTCCAGCTTTTAGGCAGGCCACGCTAAAACTATCCTTCACACTTAAACGTAGTACGAATGAGACAGCATGTTACTGCGACCCATGAAAGCCGTGTAATGCATTCCTTGAAGTGGCAGGCGTGCGAATTGGTTCACGACTCTTCATCATCTTTCTAACCATAGTTCACATTTCCTGTGATAGATAGAACGAGTTGCAGAGTGGTGTAATGTCTTCAATTCGGTGTGTATGGTTGACAAAGTGTCCCCAGATCTGTTCCTTGTGACAAGCATATCTCACCCCATGAGCGGACAAAGACGCGCGATTTTTCGAGAGTTTGTCACTTCAAAGAACATATCATAGCGCCATTTGAAATCGTATTAATCACATTTTCTGGGTAGAGCTCAATGATCAGGTAATAAGAAATAGGTGCAATGGTTTTACATAGCATTTCTTCTGACCGGCTGGATCTGTATGAATACCGGTAAATACCTCTTAATATTTCTTTATCTTCACCTAGATGATCTAAGACCTAATGATAGCCACAATCTTTTGAATTTCTATTGGGCTGCTAACACACAAGAATACTAAAAAGGATGCTATCTGCTCACATTGATATCTTTAGGAGTTTGCCCAATATTGAAGGAGGACAGCAGCGAAATGAATATCACAGAAGCCTCTACTGAAGAGTTCGAGGATTCGTCAGCAATAATGCATTTATAATCTCTTTTAATAAACCTAGATTAGCTCAAGTGTGTGACAATTTTTTAACACCTGACCAACTCTTACCGCTTGATAGAACATTGAAAGTATGAAAACTAAGACCGCTAGGGACCCTGGTATGAACATAACAAACTTAGCATTTAGTCCGATTTCTAAGATCCGTGGACAAATACTGAAGAAAAGATCAGCAGATTCCTATATTACGTAAGCACAAAAATTCATATTTGGGAAAAATAAACATAATCGATGAAAATAGCGTCCATATGGAAAGTACCGTAGGCCTCATTGAACAACATTTACTGAGTCGACTGCACACTGTGCTTTCTCAAGATAAAAGCCTCAAGTGAATAGAAGAAGCTGTGAGGATTACATTAATCGACTGTGCTATGAAGTTATTTGCGATAAAAGTCAGGCCTTGAAACCAAATTTTTGTTGCAATAAATCCTCGAAAAAACCACAAACAACGTCCAAAGCTACGCCGTACAGCAGAAGCACAATTACAATGGTTAGGAAAAACTGTTGAGAACTATAAAGCACCACGTTAGAACAGAGTGTGAAGAAACGAATCAAGCAAATGACCAGCACAATCCAGCGTGGGAAAGTAATTCTTACGGCTCTCGAAAAATAACCCATCTCTGATGCTGCCGAATTCAACATAGTCTTTGTAAAAGCTCAAAAGATAAAGCTCTCGGCGTTAATCCCTGAGGGATGCGCCATGCATTCAACTTCGTTAAGCACCGCTGGAGGTGATTCAACGCATATCAGGCCTTTACGATGACTCGTGGTGGCCCACCGATGCATCGAGTCAGTGCTACTATCCTCCCAGACAAGTCTGGTACCAATCTGCCGACCCCGGAGGGATGGAAGGCTTGGTGAACCTGAGTTGTGGGATCGATCCGCGAATTGCAGGGCGCCTTTAACCTCTGCGCTACACACTTCCCTGAACTACCCTTACCTTAATTAAATTTGGAAATCTGGTACTTAAACGTTGCTGTTCTCTCTTCTTTTGCTACTACAAACATTCTGCACAAAGAAGAAGAAGGTTTGGTGTCGTGTCAAAGTTGCGTACATAAGTAGGATTGATTACGCAGAATGAACGAATTATGCAGCTGGTTTCGCATAACAGGTTCACAAGTAGCTGACGAGTAGTTAGGCAGCTCCATTAGAAAGCATGGTAAAAGAAAAATTGTACCAACTATCACTGCAGTTCAGAAAGAAAGATGGCACAACAGTCACAGAGAAAAAAGAATGCGAAACGATGTAACTAGTCAGCTAGGAATTGGTGTGAAGCCCATATAATCGGTGAAGATGCGTTACTCATGTATTCAGGCTTTCTTTCCCAGAGAACTGCCTATCGGAAGGCCAGTAAGGTGAATAATGTTAAACAACTTCTTTAAATATGAGAAAAATTGTAGCGAAAACAGTTAGCGCTA
>UYYA01004023.1:21233-192065 GCA_900624975.1 Angiostrongylus costaricensis | reverse complement strand
CCCTTCTATCGCTAGAGTTGTCGTTTGGAGGCCTACGATTTCCTCTACACCTATCCTGGGCTACAGTTTCGTAGCCATTAAAAACGGCTATTTGCCGTGCCAAGTTCCGGGACCCCTCTCTCTGCCCTCTTCCCGTGCACACGTTGGTTGCTGTTCGAAACATGTTTCTTATAAGCGCCCTTTTCGTGTGAGAGGGGTGAGAGGAGAGGTAATGAACCAAGATATTTTTACTACTTGGCTTTCGGTACCACTTTGTAATGTAGCCATTTTCTGATAGGTGAATTTGTACGTTCAAAAATGGAAGCCATTTTTCTTTCGGCTTTTCTCGGGTGAACTTGATATACTCTGACTGTGCGTTTAACAATTCGAAGCATTTGTCCATTTCCTCTTGTGTTGAGCAAAGGACAAAGCAGTCGTCTACATACCTACAGTAGAGTAGCGGCCCGAGATCAGTCACCGGTGCTTCCACCTTAGACATAAATGCAATGGCAAGGCTTGGAGCCAGTCGTTGTCCCATTGCCAGCCCTCTCATTTGTGCGTAATACCTCCCGGACCATCTGAAGATTGAGCTGCTCTGCTATGTAATAATGCTATGTAATGGAGAAAATCATGTGGGGCAGTGGTCAGAGGGGCCCTGCAACACACACGTGGAATCTATCCCAGCGCCTATAGCACACCAAGCCTTTCATCCCTCCGGGGTCGGCAAATTGGTACCAGACTTGTCTGGGAGGATAGCAGCACTGGCTCGATACATCGGTAGGCCTTCGCGAGTCATTGTAAAGGCCAGATGTGCATTCATTCACCTCCAACGACACTTAATGAAGTCGAATGCATGGCCGATCCCTAAGGGATTGATTAACGCCAAGAGAACACAGGCGCGAAAAACCCTCGAGGCACTCTGGATTAATTCCAGAAATCCGAAAATGAACCGCAGGGAAGAATGCCTCATTATCACGCGTGATATAGGGCAGTATATAAAACTGCTTTTCTGATGTGAGGGGCACATTATACTTCCACGTGATTTCTGTGCGGTTGGTCTCTACGTGACATACTTAGTGGAGACCTCATAGAAAGCGGTGAGTGTGCAAAGCTGTGTTCAAAGTGATTGAAATCTTGGTTTGGGGTTTCTTTGTTTGGTTATGGAGGCGTCTGGCCGAGTGAGTTGCTATCAACTTGACCTTTCCAGGCTCTGAAGAAGGCGAAATTCGCCGAAACGTCAGCTTAATCGTGAACAAAGAACAATAACACCTCGCGTTTGCTCAAAAAAAATACGAACAAAATCACTTGATCAATGCCGAGGTTAATAGAAAGTCGGTCGTGGCAGTTATTTATTTTATTTATTCCGTCCACTTCAATCTTTTTGTAATTACACGCTTCCTAATTAATGATCTACTAAAACAATCGCCAGAGAAACAAAAGGTATTGCGCGACGGTTGGTTTGAGAGGCAATCTGTCTTCGACCACGACTGTTCTGGGTTCTTATTATTTTGAGAATTTCGTATTGTTGAATTAGTGAGGATTCATATGATGACTTTTTCTTTAATAACATCCAGCTATCTGTCTAGTTTATCTTTGTATCCTTCAGATTTGACCCTTTTTAGAGGTAATTTGCAGGAAAGTATGCGGTTTGAATAAGAAGACTGCTGCAGGTATTGTGGCTCTTCGTGAGCAAATGGGACGGATCCGGTCGCGTGAGGACATCAAAAAAGTGAAAGGACTCGGAGCAAAATCTTACGAACAGTGTGCCGGTGATTTTTCTACCTGTCCTATCTTTTCCTCTTGTTTTCTGTCAGAAGGATAAAGGTTGAAGCTTTTGGCATTAATCATTGCGTGAGGGGTGCGCCGTACATTCGACTTCATGACACATGGGGTGGTTGAATGCATATTTGTCCTGTACGGTGTATTGCGGTGGCCTACTGCTGCATTAAGTCAGCGCTGCCATCCTCCCAAACGAGTCGGGAATCATTTTTCCAACCCCAGAGGGATGGAATTCTTGGTGAGTCTCGGATGCGTGATCGCAGCAGTGACCTATACAGTATGTATTTGAGGGTACATTTAACCACTGTTCTGCAAGCCGGTTCTCGATTATAAAACGTTTAGGCATGCTGTTATTGTATCTTCATTTATGGCTTGACTTTGTCTTGGAAGAGAATGTCCAGTTAAAAGTAGACGATTGTTATCAGGACATTTGTCACTTGTGGATTCTTGTGTTAAGTATGTAGGGGTTATGGGTTACGAGGATAGTAGAGCACACCTCTTGGGAGCTTATGTGGTACCTGCTGACAGCTCACTGGAACATTTTAGGTGGCGTAAAACAAAGAGTTTAACTGGTGGTGATGTTGATTCCCTTGATTGGTTATGAAAAAGTGAATCTGAATATTCCTATTCTACTGTAGTAGTCTGCTGTTTCAGGTTTCCTCACTGTAAATATCGATAACGAACACAGCGTAGATGGTCCCATTGCGAAGAAGAGAAAACTGACCATCGAACCACTGGATCGTACAATTGTTCATCCATCCCAATATGATATTGCGAGAAAGTTAGTGAAAAACAAGAACAAAACTGTTTATTGGGTCAGATACGTTTTAAGTGTAGTATTTTATGCTAAAGACAACAAAAATGAGAAAAAAACACAGCCATCTTACTGAGAAACGTATTTTATACGTTAAATGACGAAGTGGAATGACGAGAAGGATTTTTATAGGCTTTTCTTAGTCCTAAGTAATGTGAACATCGAATTTGGCTGTTATGGCGTTAACAAACTCTGAAGTACTTTCATTGTTTATTTCTTTGCACTTGTCTGCTAGACCTACAATTGTTTCCATTTTCATTATAACAGGGGTTTATCCCGCATGTCTAACCTAGGGTTATCAAAACTACGATATAGAGCATATGTATCGTCTCCCTAGCAGCTTTGTTGAAAATAGGGAGTTCGAAATATCCACGTGAAAGCATGCGCTCAAGCAGTGTCAGAAATCGTTGCTGTCCTTAAAGAAACCAAGTGACAAATGAGAACTTCTCTGCAATCTAAAATGAGTGAAACTATGCTTAATGGTGATCTAAGAACACACTGAACTGTTTTCTCGAAATTTCAGTGAACAATCTCGTCAAATCCCAGAAATATATGGGAAACTTGTGGTGTGTTCCATGTTTCTTCGTAGATAGCGGTCATACGAGAAGCAAATAAGCTTCATTTGAACCGTGTTTGAAATTTTGGCAACATGGAATTCTCGAAGCGTGGACCAGCTTACTTCAGATTTGGAATTTTTAACTTAGAACTTATTTTCGTGAACATAGTCATTGAAAGGACAGTCTAGTTTTGCAAACTCAGCGGCTTTCCCTTTTGTGAAGTGTGCTTTGGAGCCATGCTTAAGAGAGAACCCACATTCACATTTAGGTTACTTTCGCGAATCGGGCGTACGCCATCGGATCTTCCATGCTATGATCTTCGCGAAAAGTTACACAAATTAGACAATTTATCACCGGAAGAAACCACTGTTCGTGATCATCTATGTAGCGAAATTAAAACATTGCCTCCTCCAGATCTCATGGTAATGTTTCTTGATTGTTTTTTTTCCTTCCTAGTTTTTTTAAAGACTATAGGGCAAAAGCTTCAATATTGCCCGAGTTTTTCAATAATTTGGCTGATACAGCTTTAATAGGAATTCCGTGAAGTGTCTGTGGCATTGTCTTCATTGGGTTTTGCTCTAGAAACTTGGTCTTTAAGTTTTTTCTGGATACAGGGTTAAATATAGTAGAATGGAAAGTATTAATTTACTAGTTTGATGAAATAAGTTGCATCGTATCATAGCGTAGTCGGTCGTTTGGTCGGTTAGTCGGAATTACCGCTTCTGCCATGCTTCTGTCTTGGAAAGATCCCAAATCGCTAGGAGGTAGGTTTATCAGGACCGACGACACTCTCTGTGGTGAATACTTAGCAAC
This sequence comes from Angiostrongylus costaricensis, assembly GCA_900624975.1. Classification (NCBI taxonomy): domain Eukaryota; kingdom Metazoa; phylum Nematoda; class Chromadorea; order Rhabditida; family Metastrongylidae; genus Angiostrongylus; species Angiostrongylus costaricensis. The sequence goes on along the minus strand of UYYA01004023.1, from coordinate 188,123 downwards.
ACCTTAGCATTGAGGAAACACCATTAAGCCAGCATTCGACATGTTATTGAGGAGATAAGATGACAGTTTCTCAAATAGCAGCTCTACTCGTTCACTTCATAGGACGTGACGGTTGGAAGATAAGGAATGGAGTAGGGGAAATTTGGAATGGAAATGAAGACGCTTTGTTGTCAAATTCATGGAGAAAAATGAATGATTTTTCCTAGAAAATCCCTATGGTGAAGAAAATGCAGGTTTTATCCCTGAAACAACTCTGTTAGAAAAGCCAGTAATCCACACATAAGAATACCAGCATACTTTCTTTTTGCAATTACCTTATTTGTTCGCCTAGATTTTCCTGATCGGTGTTTTCATGAATCTTACGTAACTCTCCAAAGTTAGCGATGCGGAGAAAGCATCATCGCAAGTGTGACTTACCAGAAAAGGGATAATACTTCTAAATCATGTTTGGTACTGATTGCCTTTGAGTCGAGTCGAATGCACGGCGTATGCTTAAGGGATTGATCAACGCCGATAGCTTAATTCTTTTTAACATGCTTTCTATTTAATGTTTGACTTCCAAGTTCTCGTTTAGTATTTCTGGAAGTCTTTTAGAGGTTTTACACTTAAGTCATACCAAATTTCAGACTGATATTCGTAAAATCAATTCGTTCAAAGTTGGTGAGCTGGTGATTGGCCGAGTGGCAAATCAAGTAGAGTTTGGTTTTTTTGTCGATATCGGAACCGAAAAATCTGCGTTAGCTCATCGCAGCACACTTAGACAGCCTTATCCTGAGGTACATAATTTTTCGTTAAGCGTTTTCCTTTTCCTAGAGCATAAAGAAGTCCAGGTATTGGCTGTGGGTTAATAGCGTTTGTTTATCATTTATCTGATTGTTTATGGAGGAGTAGTGTAGCACAGGGAGTAAACGTGCCCTGTAATGCAAACTGGATAGGTCGGTGGTTCGAGCTCACGCGCTAACTTCGCCGAGTCCTCCGTCACTTCGATGTCAGCAGATTGGTACCAGACTTGTTGGAGAGGATAAGCACAATTGAGTTTATGTATTGGTAGACCACTGTATGTAACTATAACTATAGTGGACAAGTCAAATACGTGGCACATCTCTAAGGGACTGTTCAACACCAAAGACCTAATCGTTTATTTATTTTGGAACATGTCGAGACGTACAGTTTTAAGTGACTTTTAATGCAAACGTTGAGATTTATTCCCATAAATGACCTTCTGTTAGGCTGGGTATTAATCGAACAACTCTTTATACTCTCGTTGAACAAACATGTGAGCCGTTATTTTATTTCTTTATTTATGAACGAGCAAACGTTTCGACGGATTTCGCCCTTCCCAGAGCCTGAAAAGCTATGGAATATTAGGTTGTTCAGAAATAAATAAGCTTTTAAAATATTTATTGTTTCAGTATATTTTCCTTACCAACAAAATATTCTTGGTGCGTTGCAGTACCATATATCCTTAGAAAGCTGACTATATCCCGTTCTAATCATGTCTTTATAATTTGTCGAAAGTTAAATTTTTTTTACCAATTTTGAGCTTTGCAATTTTACTTGTCAAAAACGAATTTTCGTCAGATTTTCTTTTGTGAGTGCAAACTCGGCCGTAGTGCAGCAGAGACGGCTCGAAGCATTAACGAAGTTTGGGGTGAAGGTAATGTTTGTGAATCAACAGTGCGAATGTGGTTCCGCAAATTCCGATATGGTTATCTCCACCTCGAAGATAAGGAAGGCCGGACGTCCCAATGAACTTGACGACGACGAATTGGAGGCACTGGTGGAAGCAAACACGCGAGCAACTGTTTGAGAGCTTTCAGAACACTTTGCCGTGAGCACAGGAGCAATTTCCGCTTACTTAAATGCATAGGGAAGAAAAAAATCTTGACAAGTGGTTGCCGCACGAATTAAACGTCAATCACAAAAATCGCCGTTTTGAAGTGTCGTCTGCTCCTATTCTGCACAACAAAAATGACTCTTTTATTGGTCGCTGACGAGAAGTGGATTCTGTACGACAACCTGCGACGTTCAGCTCAATGACTGGATTGCGACCAGGCTCCACAGCACTTCTCAAAGCGGAAATTGCACCAAGAAAAGGTTGTGGTGACTGTTTGGTGGTCTGTAGCCGGGCTGATTCATCACAGCTTTTTGAATCTGTGCAAAGCGATTCCAGCAGAGAACTACTACCAATAAATCGACGAAATGTACCGTAAACTCCAGCAACAACGACCGGCATTAGTCAACAGAAAAGGACCAGTCCGTATCCACAACAACGCCCCACCTCACGTTGCGGGACCAGTGCTGCAGAAGTTGAACGAGTTTGGTTGCGAAATAGCGTCATCCGCCATATTCACCAGACCTCTCGCCTACCGATTACCACTTCTTGAAGCACTTGACAACTTCCTGGGCGAGAAATTCTTCACCAATCACAATGACGCAAAAAATGCCTTTAACGAATTCATTACTTCCAGAACTCCAGAATTTTATTCATTGGGTTTGAAGCACTTTATGAGATCTCAAATAATGTAGTTAAAAACGCTCATTTATTTCTGGAAAGCCTAATCCTCGTGTTACTCAGCAAGAGCATAAAGAATTGGACAAGATTTATGTTTAAGTTTTTATTTACTGCCTATTATGACTTTTGACGGCAGAGTATGATGTGAAAATACAGCTATTATGGGGCTGAGATATTTGCAAAACTTGGAACCCAGAAAAATCTGGTCTGAGGTTCAGGTTTTGCAAACATCATAGTACTTGTACTTCATATTATGCCCTGCCATGAAAAAAATAATGGGCAGTAGATAAAAGTTATACGTTGTGATTTTGACTACAGCTTCAGCTTAATTGGGTTTCCATTGACGGGTGATTGCTAATGGCGCCATTATGTATATAATTGGCTGAGAGAAAGGCAAAACAAGGGCCTCAGGGTGCAACACGTAACACGTGAGCCCCAAAAAGTGTAAAAGCGGGTTCGAATCTGGTTTGGGGTCCAAATTTTGTAAATATCTCATCCTCATAGTAGTTGAGATTTGACTTCGGACACCCACACATGATTTTGGCCCTGTCTGTTTTTTTCCCTTCACCAAACTTTTGGATGGTTTATGAGACGTTAATTTCAGTTCAAACAGGATTGCGACTCGATCTTCAGAAATATTCTTTGGTAGTTGTCTATTATTGAAAACCTTTAAAATAATTTTTACAAGTTTAGTAACATTAAGTTAAAGTCTACAGTTTAACTTTTAACGACTTTTTAAATAATTATTCTTCAAGGTTGGATCAAGTCTTCTGTTTATGATAACGAATGTGGATGTACAGAAAGGCAGAATAGGTGTCCGACCGGTTGACTAACGGGGTATCTATGCTCTAACAATGTTCGTCGTTGATCTCAGTCTATTTCAAATAACTTGTCAGTTTGTTAACCATTTATTTCCTTTGTGTTTTAGCACGTATTGTATAATTTCTCCATGGAATTCACTTTAATCGATTTATTCATTACAATTAAAGTTTGCTCATCAAGGTTATATAGGCATTGAAGCTTTTGTCATAATAAATCATGGGTTTCCTGAAACACTTTTGTTTATGGAAAGCCTCATATATGCCAATAGAGAGCAAAACTCGTACAACGAAGCCCTTGGTTTCGGAAGCATTAAAGTTTTCGTCGGTTTGGTTAGCACCAACCGTGATGGTGATGATGATGATGATGATGATGATGATGGCGATGAGGATAGCAGTCCTCGTAGACAGCCACCTATAAAGTGCACAGTTGAAGACGACTTCGAAATGGTTTCTGGAATAATCATCAGGCTTAAGATTGTGCTTATTTCTATTAGAAGTATGCCTAACCATTTAGGGATCCATGTTTTTGACGGGAACTCTTACGTACATATGCAAAGAGTATTTTATGTAGTTGACAGTAAGAAATTCCTAGAATTTTAATAGTAATTTAGGAATAGAAAGGAAAGAAAATTCACAGTGTCCTATTAGCAGGGCGAGGATGGCTCAATGGTTGGTGATAAAGTCAGTCAGGAAAGAAAAGGCTCTGGTTCGATCCCCGACCCAACACTGCTTTCCAATCCACGTGCGAACGCCTGGTCGAGGCTATCTTCAAGATTGCAAGAATTGACTCGACTAGCATTCCGCCTTCCAACGATTTACCGCCTCATCGTGGCTGGAAGGTGTTCCTGGTTGCCGAGCTGCGGTTCACAGCGGGTGGATTTGTCTCGCCGGCAGGGTCTCTAAGCTAGCACCAGGATCCACCACCTTCCTGGTATGAGACTAGTCACATGGTGGCGACCCTGTGATCCACAAAGACCAGCGAATGCTGGTGGTGGTGAAGACCCTGGGCAGACTTTGGCCAGGCTGACCTCGAGACTCCGCGAAACCAAAATGGCTAGACAGCAAAACTCCGAGAAAACGGAGATCATGCTGAGGCCCGCACAACTAGTGAGTACGGGCCATCCATGTATCCAAGTAAGTAAGCATTCTACGACATTCGAGGTTAAATAAAAATCCTCAAGCAGTAGCTGAAACAACATGCGAGATGTCCGAAGATCATTGTGGGCGATGAATACGAGGAAAACGAATCGAGAATTGCTGGGGTCCCCACAGTAGATGTGTGAATGGTGCAGTGGAGAGGAGTTCGTGTACTGATTCGTTCTGAGTCTCGAGCACACAAATCCATTTTTTTACATGACTGATGTGGAATATAAGGAAGGCTGAGGTTGCTATAGGATCAAATAACGGTAGAAATGTGCTGTAGAGGAAGAATCTCAGTTTCAAGACGAGAGAATTCTCTCCTAAATGCGATACCGGCGATGGCCGGTAGTGCGAATGCCCTAGAACGGGTATTTATGAATTCCAGCCAGAAACAGTAGTAGGATTGCACATATCATTGAGGAAAGGAAACACGAACTCACACACCCGACCACCTTTAAAGATGACATCGGCAGTGCAATGAAACGAACTGCTGGTGTCGGTGCGTCATGGGAAGATACCAGGAAGGTGGTGGATCCTGGTACTGGTTCACTCTTAGTTGAACTTCGTGGAGGAAATTCCAAACTCCTCAGCTTCTGAGGCCCGCTGTAGATTGCAGCCCGACACCCAGGAGCACTTTCCAACCGCGATGAGACTGTAAACCTTTAGGAGGTCATGAGAAGATGCACCATAAAAACGTTTAGGCATCTGTTATTATGTAGATAAATCGTCGCTAGTTGTTTAACAGTCATACATTCGGATAGACAACCGGAGGTGGGCAGTAGACGACCGGTGGTGGTGGTGGTGGCACGGCTACCTGTGGTGCTGCGACCAGCGGTGGTGGAAGAATGGGAGGTGGAATTACGATTGGAGGTTGAGGCGGATAAGGATATCCGTTAGCCTGAAATAAGGGAACGAATTGTAATAGATGTGGCGCACTGAAATTTACTATATGTTGAAATGTTCTCGTCACCCAATTGGAAAATGACACGGATGTGAATGCATGCTTCATATTTTGATGTAAATTGGTATTGAAGATACTAAGAAGAATTACTATTAAATGTAGTTGGATGCTCTATAATAACATTACCACAAAAGTGACTGGCTTTCATGACGGACTTGACGCCATATAGACTGGAATCAGCGTTCCACAGAGCTCCACGGATTTTCTTCTGTTATGGGATTTCAGGTAGAATGCGTTTTACGTAGCCTCTTCAACCAATCGGTACCACCCTGCCAGCTGTAGAGCATTGTGGACTTGACTACTTCCGATTGCAACTTGTTCTGGCTTTTCAGGAATCATATGAGCTACAGAAACATTTTAATATGGCCATCGTCAGAAATGAGATCGAGCATTCCATCGATCTTCAGTCGCCAGTGCTCTGGATAATAAAGCACCTGGGTTGCGAATATGTGATGGAAAATTGCTGAGCATCCTTTTAAAAACTTTTTGGTTGTTGGGCTGCGACTGCCTGTAGTGGTGAAGACCTGGAGCAGACTTTGGACAGGCTGACCTCGAGATTCCAGGAAACCACAATGGTGTAGCCAACAAATCTCCGCAAAATTGTGATTACGCTGGGGCGCCCATAACCAGTGAGCACGGACAGTTCAAGTGTCAACTGTCAAGTTTCCCACATATCTCGTTTCTTACAAGTTAATTGTATTGCTTTTCCTTATTGAACAAACTACTTTGCTTTACCATTCTTTCTACTCTAAGTAAGTATTTATTACATCAATTGACGAGTCAGCAAACGAAAAATAATTGTCTGACAGTCTTAGTTTCCAAATGTTCTAGATAAACAAGTAGTTAATAAGTATGATAAGTAGTTTACAGTAACATAATAAATATATGATGACCCCTTCTCAGCTAGAAAGACGAAACGAAGGACCCGCATGGTGTGGCGGTGAACAAGTTAGCCCCTGGAAAGGGTAATACCGCGTTCGCCGTTCGTTCCCTACCGCAGACACCTCCAGTCCGGAGTTTTGTAAATATCTCAGCATCATTGTGGTTGTATCACACATAATACCCTGCCGTGAAAAATTGTAATAAGCAGTAAATAAAAAGTTAACATTGTGGTAATTTTTTTAAAGATTTTTTATCCCTTTCCTTTAAAATATCATTGGTAAATACGTTGACTTTCTTCATATTGTACACCTGTAGCCATATAGAGCGAGAAGAAAAATACGAATAAGTGGTAATAGGAAAGTTTTGAACGCACCTGATAGGGGTTATAGGACATGCCTGACGTGGAGGTGTTTACTGAGAGACACCAAGTGGTAACGATCTATTTGAGAAGGCTCAATGGAAAAAATGCGCTTATCTATTCGCAAAAGAGCTTACTCATTATGTAAACGGTTTCTGAAGCAGAAAAATCAATAGACGTGTGAAGAAGTCAATACGAAAGAAAAAAAGAGAAAAAACAAACCGCAACGCCTGATTCCCGATCTCAGTTCGCACTTGTGATCGTTGGAATGACTTTTTTAATCCTTACTACAAGTATTTCTAGAACGATGTAATAGTTGGATAGTCACTGTTTTGGTTTACTGATAAACGCACATAAAGTTGCTAAGGAATGAGTGTAATGCGGCGCTCAGACATGCCCTACCATACACACGTGGTCCTCTGTTCGACCCTGGGTCACGGACTCACCAAGATCTCCTTCCCTCCAGAGTTGGCATATTGGTACCAGACTTATCTAGCAGTATAGTAGCACTGAATAGATACATCAATAGGTTACGCACGTTAATGTATAGGCCACAAATGCATTTGCTCATTCCAACGATTCTAAATTCCAATACACTGCACATCGCTTAAGGACTGATCCAAGCTGAACGACGTTTCGGAGTCATCGGTTTAGTCAGAGCCGCTGTTGATTCGACTGGAGTTTCCACAAAGGTCATTGTTTCTTCCGATCTCTTCAAATTGCCATCGCATCGAGTTGAATCCATTAGAGTCGAGGATTGTATGAATGAAATCGCGTCATCCCTATTAGTTGCCTCTTATAAGCCCAAGTAACTAGGACTAAATCCAAAGTAATAACTGAACTTTTATGTTTCCTAGCAATTGAACAGATTTCTTTACCAGAACTTCCTCCAAACGGTTTACCGCCTCATTGCGGCTGGGAGTTGTTCCTGAGTGTAGGGCTGCGATGTACGGTGGGTGTATTCATCCCTCTGGCAGGATCTCCCAAGCTGAGAATGAGCCCGGCTTTCCCATCAGGAGGCCCAATTAAAGTAAACCAATACCAGGATCCACCATCGACCTGGTATCAAACTAGTCGCATGGTGGCAAATTTTCCTCTGATCGATAAGGGCTGCGACTGCCTGCGGTGGTGACTTGGGGCAGACTTTGGCCAGGCTGACCTCGGAGCTCCAAAGAAGCACAAGGGCTTAACCAGCAAAACTCCGAAAATTGGAGAATATGCTGGGACCCGCACAACCAGTGAGGACGGGGCGTCCAACTGTCTGAGTAAGTATTTATCAGAACCTTCTATTTTCTTGTTCTCTGCACAATATTTCTTCGGATTTCGAATTTTGTTTATGACCACGTACTAGTACAATCTACCTGAGAATGAATTTCGACAATACTGATCTAGAAATACCATGATTTTCCTCCACATTCATATGAACTAGCATGTTTCTAAGTTGCCTTTTCCTGATGTTTTGAGCGATGAATTCGTAGCTTTCATTAAGAAATTTGATTTTAGGCTTTTTTGGTTTTTTTTGGTTTTGGTTTTTGGTTTTTTTTATTCGCTCCTAATAGCAAAGCTCTTACATCGTATCCGTTGGATTTTTGTGTCACTAAGAGAAAATAGAGCGGCGATACGAGAATTGGTTGTGTTTTAGAAGGAATCAGTTCCTTTGACATACAACAACTTTGATCCACTTCTTCTTTTATCCCATAGTAGTTTTTTTTGAAAATTATTTCGGTCTCCACCTTTTGTGACGGTTTGCCGCACTGTTCTTCGTGGAGAATGCTCTAGGTGTCCATGGATTTCAAACTACGATATTCAACAGCAGCAGTTCATCTTTCGGCTGGGTCACCCAGCTGAGAAGTTCGATATTTTCATGTAAGAGTCTGTGCTCGTGGAACTATATGTATTCACATTCTAATGACTTGAACTATCTACGCCCACTAAACCACCTTGGTTTCTAGTTAGAGCGTGTTGTGTTCAATTTGAACCACGAAGAGGAGGAATAAGTAATTGGACGTAGAGGAGTGACACAGGCTTTTAGTATCAGTGTTGCATTTCGGCCAAAAAACTGTCACTGATCGTGCTTTATAAGAATAGTTCAAACAGTTTGCTGTTTGTTATGAGAAGGTTTGCAGACGATCCACTACCATCGACGATGACCATTTGAGAATGGCAGCTGGAACTAAAAAGTACACTGTCATTCTGTCGTAGAATTTGCCAGTTACTTGCACCGTTTCATCAGGTTCTTCCAAGGAACGGCCAAAATCGTGGAAGACTGAATATTACCAAAATTTATTTCAAAGTTCTATTTCATTCTTTTTGTAAAAGTCATACAGCCTGTACACGCTTTCAATAATAACAGTAATATTACAAAATATTATTAGATTGTTCCCACGCTCCTACTCATGACTAGTCATAAAATTGTGGTCAGGTGTTGTGGAATGAGGTTTTCGTCCTCCAATAGGGTCTTCTAAGAAACAAAAGAGCGGCATTTTAATCTGAAAGACCGCCTACTGGTAAATCAGTGCCAGGAAACACAGCAGTCATGGCAACAGCCTACGATGGTTATTTACTGATACGTGGTTACCACATAGGAAAACTTTTAACATTGAAGGGAACGAAAATCGTTCTTAAGTAGCATCGGTTGGTGCTCTTAGGAGTTACTCGTAAGTCGTGAACATTGGCCATTCAACTAATCACGTCCGTATTCATACTATTTCCATACCTTCCTCGAACAAATAATGATTTCGACATAAAATGTTTTTTTTATAAAAATTTACAGCTTTCGCTATCGAAAATCCTTTTATGTATTGTCACATACAAGCAGATTTTCCAAACCTTATGGCAAACAAAAGAGTTATGTGTAAAATGACAACGAAAAAGCGAAGTACAACCACAATGATGCTGAGATATTTGCAAAACTCCGGACCGCAGCGGTCTGCGATGGGGAACGAACGCGCTATTACCCTTTCCGGAGGCTAACGCGTCCACCACCACACCATGCGGGTCCTTCGTTTTGCGTTTCTTTTAGATATGCTGTTGACCTATAGGTGCTATCAGCAATCACCTCTCAACGGGATTGGTCAGGAGAGCACAAGTCGGCATTGAACCCGGTTAAGCTGAGGCTGTAGTTGAAATGTTTAAGAAATTAAAATGAAGAACAACGAAATGTTTAAAATACATTTAGAAACTAAATCACTTGTGATGATCTGTTTAGTCCATCGCTTAGGTTATCGTTAGGTGGTCGGTGAAATAAAGTGAGATCATCGGTGATGTAGGTCTTCAAGTTGAGATCGTCGTCAATATTGACACATCAAACAATGTTATGGTTTTTCTACGATAACAAAGCCAAATTTGATAATACTTGCATAGTTAGTGAAAGATAAGGGACAGCGCTTTCCGCCTTGATCAATCCTAAAGGGGTTGCAGCTATGCACTGAACTCCATTCGTAGTGTTATAGAGGAAACTAAATGCATATTTGGTCTATACAAGAACTCGCCCACCTACCGATGTACCACGTCGGTGCTGCTACGCTCCTAAACAAATTTGCTACCGCTTTGCCGATCCCAGAATCGAAGGCTTGGTTTACTTAGTGCGTAGGATAAACCAACAACAACCGATGATCGCACCATATAAGTATTGCAGGGCATCTCTAACCACCAAGCCATACGCGCTCCCGTAAATAGCGCAAATCTAATCTTATTGTCTTATTGATAGGATCGTGAAAATTGTTATGCTTTTACTGCAGAGATGAATAAATAACCATTAGCATCACTTTTTACAAAGGGCGCGTGTGGCGCAGTGGTCGGAGGCGCCCTAGGCCATTGCGAGTCATTCTAAAGGCCAAATAAGCGTTCAATCACCTCCGAACGATGCTCAACGAAGTCGAGTGAATGGCACCTCTCTCAGGGATTAATCAACGCCGAGGACTTTATCCTTTTATCCTTTATCACTTTTTATTTCCATTGGCTCTGGCCTATGATCTAAATAGTTGGTTTCCAAGGCCAAGCGTTTTTGAACGGAAACTACTTATAACAGCTTCATGTTATGTTTAACGTTTTGTTTTCTGCCTTCTATAATTTTCATGGTAGGTTACTAAGCGAAATACAACCACAACGTTGCTGAGATATTTGCAAAACCCTGGACTGCAGGTGTCTATGGTGGGGAACGAACGCGCTATTGTCCTTTCCGGGGAGTAACGCGTTCACCAACACACCATGCGGGTCCTTCGTGAGAGAGAAAGCTGAGAGACAGGCGAAACGAAGGACCCACGTGGTGTGGTAGTGATCGCGTTACTCCCCGGAAAGGACAATAGCGCGTTCGTTCCCCACCATAGACACCTGCAGTCCAGGGTTTTGCAAATATCTCAGCAACGTTGTGGTTGTATTTCGATTCATGTTACTTCAGAATCAGATAGATGTGTTTTGTACTGCGATGTTGCACGCCGATCAGGAATAGCGGTGTCATGATGACATCTCATAGATATTGAACATCACTAAAATTTCACTTATTGCCAATAAATTCACCTGAAGTCTCTTTTTTTCTAAGTTTTTTGAAAACTGAGCCATAAACCTTCCTCATTGATAAGTACTCCACTCGATCATCGCTTGAATCTATGGCGCTGTTCCTATGTGACGAGGCTATTAGAAGACTAAACTTGGACGAACACAATATTATATGCTTGCACTCAGGCATAGATTTAAGAAATAGATTTACCATTTCTGTCATGCTATATTGACCTATTTTTTCAGTATTCAAAAAGAAATATAGAAGTACGCACATATATGTGTTTATTAAGACGTGCGTAGTGTAGCGCCTAGTGGTGTGCTGCAACACACGTGGTCGCTGGTTCGATCCCGTGCTCCAGGCTCACCAAGTTTTCCATCTGTAGAGGTTCGATAAGTCGGCACCAGAGTGATCTAGCAGGATAGTAAAAGTGAATTGATATATCAGTAAACCATCTCAAGACTTGTATTGGTCAGATGTGCATTCAATTACCTCTAATGAATCCTGGAAGAAGTCGAATTCATAACGCATCCCTTGGGAATTGATTAATGCCGAAAGCGGTATCCTTCTTATGTTTTGTATGCGTGTCCATTGGAACAGAAATTTTATCCTTTCCAACGCAACAAGGGTTAGTGTAAACTGGGCTAATTTTTCTATTCTAATCTTATTTCATTTTGTTTTTCTTTCCTGAGTTCAAAAATTTGCCAGGGCATTTAAACGGGCAGTATTTTTCAATATTTTTCCTAGGTAGTAAGTAAAATTCTATAAATTGTGATTATAACTAAAGCTTCAGCTTAACTGGGTTGAATGCCGACTTTTGTTTCCCAGATCATTCTTGTTGACGGATGATTACTGCCGTTAGGTTAAAAAACTGGCTAAGAGAAAGCCATAGCTAGGGCGCTATTAGTGCATTGGATAACAGGTGAGCCTCCGAAAAGGCTGATCGCCGGTTCGAACCTGGTCTGGGTCATGAATTTTGTAAATATTGCACTATTGCAGTTGAATGGCTAGAATCCACTGTATCCATGAAAATGAATCATTATGACGAGCAATAGATGAAGAACCGTTCTCTGTTCTGAGAAACTGCCAAGTGAAATCACTTTCTTTTTGGAATCTATTTTTCAGGGGTTGAGCTCTAGCCGATTCGATTCAACTCAATTTTCGGGCTATGAAGACCCGGAGCTTCTATGGACATGTGACTCGAATCAGCCTGAGTGGAAATTTGTAAGAACATTGTGTGAGCTTATCAAAGAACCAACGTAGTGATTACATGTAAGGGGGCCGGTATAAAGCGTGAAAACAAAAGGAAAAACAATGATTTCTGCAAACGAAGATCATTTCTTATTTGTACGGGAAGAGGAACCATCCTACGACCTGAACACTAATATGAGCGCTGGCAGATTCCCAGTACAGATTCTGGTTGTAGTAGTGATTTGGCGTTGTCGTTGTTGTGTGAGGAGACAGAGGAGGGAGATGAACAAGCGTCTCCTCGTCCTTCTCTCGAGGCCGATACGAAAAAGCTAACGGAGCGGGAGGCCGCCAATCCGGTTGTAAAGCTATGGACGGTGCGGCCGATCTGCTAGCACTTCTCCCCGGTCAGTTTGACAATCGATCGATAATTCTTTCAAAAAAATTTTTAAGTGTTAGTGTTATTTATCACTATTTTGTTATGGATGATCCACATTGGATGTGATAAGTGACTTTCTCAGCCCATGAAGATTTTGAATAGTACCAAGTCTGTTAACCCTTTTCTTCTGTCATGAATTCGAGTTATTTCATCTATATCCCTTCATTATTAAGCTAATGCGAGACCTTTTATCGTTTTTTTAGCAGCCCCATGTTAGCTTACCATTGAAGGGATGCATATTGATTAATTATTCCGAAGTCAAAGAAAAGTCGGTTTTTGAAATATTTCATCTGCATTTATTGAAATGTTCTCTATTTATGTCGACAATGATTTCGTCTAATTGTATCCTTGTATTTTTCCTCTGCAGACGTTAATTTTTTTAAAATGATGCGCTAGTAAAAACTGAGCACAATGGTATAACCATAACCCAAACAAACACTACTAGTTTTTTCAGTCTCAATTTTTTTTATCCCTTAAGGCTGCTTGTTTAGAGTCGTGCTGTGATATGGTTCTGTTTCGTTTTCACCCAATTTTCTCAGTATGTCTTCCATTGTTGTCGTTTTCCCTTCAATCATTCTCCTGCTTGTCACTTGGAACTCTAGTTGTCCATCGTTCGTCTCAATTCCAACGTCATTCCTGCACGACTTGACACCACATGCTGAGCGGATCGTAGCACTTTTTGCATTCGACTAGTTTCCTTGCTTTCATGCTCTACCAACTGTTTTGCTTTCCTTAATGTATACCGTCGATTGCTGCTCGTCTCGACTGTTCGTCGAATGCTGGATTGGCCATGCCAGGACGACCCCAAATCTTCATCGAAGTCATTCGTTAACTTTTGCTGATCGGATGAAGTGAGCTGGTCTCAGACAAAACCGGTATCAATTTCCCTCTCTGGGAGAGATTCAAGCCTTGATGGGCCCAGGGCGAAATCGGACTAGCACCATGGGTAGTACTTTCTCATTTCATCTTCAACTCAATTTCCTCTATTTTCCACGTTTTTCCATGTTCTCATTCTTGTTCTCCTTCAGCATTTTCTATATTCGTTTTAATTTCTCTCACAGTCAACATCTTGTGCCATAGTTATCCACGCCTTTCATTCATTGTTAAAATCATCTTTATCACCTCCCTTTCAGTCCTGTTGTTTATTTTACTTTAATTTGCCCTATGCACATGACTCTCAGCAAGAATGCAACACGGCAGGACATTGTGGTGTTCCTCTCTTACAGATGTACATATTTCGCTGTTACCCAACATTACTCAGGTTTCATGACAATTTCAGTGCTTTTTCCTTTCCCTCTAGTGCTTTGTGAAGTTGGTTAAATAGTAGTAAACTTATGCAGAAGGTTTGCAAGGAAGCGCAGCTGTTCTTCTAACAAATTGGAACGAACACGTTGATATTGTTATTGCATTCGGCGTGTTACACCATCTTCAATCGCTCGGCCGTGTAGTCGCAGAAATCGCTGCCATTCTGGAAGAGTCGCTGACGGAATGTCTTAAACTTCCCTTTGGATATTAAGCATAGGCGTGTGTCTGTGTTGAGGACCTGAGAACACCCTGAAATGGTCATCTCGGGAAGTGGAAGAAAATCATGTTTGTCCAGTATCCAATAGATAATGGAGAGAGAAAACGAAGAATATTCTAGTCATTGCAAGATTTCGTATGAAACCTACCACTTCTATGGATAGCGATTGGGAAAAAAGGAATAGGTAGAGCGTTAAAGTCTAGCACATAAATATCTGAGTAGATGTTTTTGCTACGTTATCATCTTTGTGGGATGCATAGAGTGCAGTAGTTAGAATTGTTATGTAATACATAGGCTGTCGTTAGTTCAATGTCGTGTCCACGATTCATCAAGTCATCCATCGCTCCAGAGTCAGAAAATTCTTACGAAACTAGTTTGAGAGGATAAAACACTGACTTGTCGCATCAGTAGGAGCGCATGAATCATCGTATAGGCCAAATATGAATTAATCCACTTCTATGGTGCTATGAGTGGAATTCATGGCATGGCGCACCTATACGAGATTGATCAACGCCTGTCGCTTTATTCTCATTATGCTTTGGCGTTTTTGCACTGGCATCCGTTGATATCCTACCGGTACGATGACCAATTTTTTCCCATATTCTGCTTCCTTCGAATTCTTTATACATTCGAATACTTTTATCGTCAGTTCTAATGACTCCTTTAAATTCTGCAATGCTATTTGAAGCAAGTTTCTGACATCAACTGTACTCTACTTTCCTCTTCTCGTACTTGTTACTAGTTGACCTCAGTGGAAATCTCCTATTAGAGATTCTAAAAGAAGTGTTCTATGAAGAAGAAAAGTTGGTGAAGTTGTGAAGTAAAAGAGATGCTTTAAACACTAAAAATTTGTCCGTCTTCGCACAAAAATTCTTTCCAGAGGTGCAAGAAGCGTTATGCGACGAGTTTGATGCCATCGAATGCTCCATAGGACCGGGACCAGATCTCTCCCAATCACCCTTTCGTCTAGAAACGCCACATCTCGGTCGTGAGGTTAGAAGACTCATCGATAGTCATCTTACGATTTTTAAATCATCGCTATGAATTTTTCGTGTGCAGCTCTTTGGAGATCAGTATTTCTTGTGTTTTCCAGATCACCTACGTTCCAGACATCACAAACCTCGATGGATTCAGTGACGCTGGTCTGCATAGAATAAATCTCTCTAAGGTTTCTGGCGGTTTTTTTAATCGATAAATACTTTTTACATTAACTTTCACGGCGAGAAGTACAGCTATGGCTATTCTGCTACATATTCATGCTTTCATTGAAATTTGTCCCTCACTTGCACCTTTCTATGGAACACTTCCATTGGGATGCATAATTTTTAATTGGTCTACTCTTTTTCATGTCTTCAGTCTTCACCTTCTCGATTTTTTGAATGGTTTTTGAACATTTTTTACCAAGCAGAGCTTACACTGCAGTTTCTCTAGAACCCTAAAGCTTTCGGTTCGCATCCATATCTTACGTAATGTGGTTTGCCGTTTGTGAAAAAGCAAACATGGAACTGGAAATTATTATCTAACCAGTAATAAGATATCAAATAGACTAGTATTTGGTTTTGGAATTTGGCTATCCTTATAAGCAACAATGGATTCTCATCACACTTTGCATGTAATCCTCATGCTCAGCACTGAAGACCGATGTAATACTGGAATCGAGTGATCTGAAATAATAAGGGTTACACTCTGCTTTGCCTCCCAACGTTTTACCGCCTCATTGTGGTTGGGAGGTGTTCCTAGGTGTCGGACTGCGATGTACAGCGAGGGATTCATCCCCTGGCAGGGTCTCCCAAGCTGAGAAGGAGTCCGGCGTTTCTTTCGGGAAGCCTAGCTAAGAGTAAACCAATACCAGGATCCACCACCATTCTGGTATCAAAGTCGCATAGTGGAAAATCTCCCTCTGATCCACAAGGGCTGCGACTGTCTGCGGTGGTGAAAACCTGGACCAAATTTTGGCCAGGCTATCCTCGGGATTCCAAGGGATCACAATGGCTTAAGCAGCAAATCTCCGAAAAATGGTGATTATGCTGGGGGCCGCACAACTAGTGAAGACGGACCATTCAAGTATCAAGTATCAAATACACTCTGCTTGGAGAGAAGTGTAAAGATGAGACTACTTAGGGATAAGAGAATAAAGCGTTTAGTTTCCAAGATCGACTTTCTAGTAACCTCGACATTGAATTATAAACCTGTCGTTTTCTTTCTCAGCAATCACGAGGTTGTTAAACACCATGCGTTTACTTCCGTACAAAAGCACACATGCAACAGAACCGTAGCTGACGTTTCGGCAGTTGTGTGTATGTGCGTGTGTTGTGTGTGTGTGTGTGTGTGTGTGTGTGTATGTGTATGTGTATGTGTGTGTGTGTGTGTCTGTCTGTCTGTCTGTCTGTCTTATTGCATAGAAGTAAACGGATGCTGTTTAACAACCTCGCAATTGGTGACAAAGAAAACGACAGATTTATAAAGCGTTTAGTGTTGATCAATTCCCAAAGGCCGCGCCATGCATTTGATTCCATTCGTAGCGTCGTAGAGGTGATTGGATGCACATTTGGCCGAGTAGCGGTGTCCTACCGGTGTATTCGGATGGTGCTTGTGCCTCTCAGACAATTCCGCTAGTAATTTTCAGACACTGAGGAGTGGAGGTCTAGGCTTACCCAAAGGCGCAATCAAACCAAACACTCAGAAACAATGACTTTTGTATTGCAAAGCACTTCCAACCATTGCAATGGATGCGCCTTGAGAAGAATAAAGGGAATACAAGAGAATAAAGAGAATGGGGAAGAATAACGTGGAAAGAGAGCAATGAAGAGAAGAGTGCAGAATGAGACGAATGGAGAAGATTGAGGAGAAGAAAGAAGTTGTAGCGCATAGCAAAGAGTTAACAGATGTGAGATTTATGACTCATAGAAAGCTTTTCAAGTGGATAAAGTTACACAACGAGAAGTCAGATTTGTACTAAGAGGCTCTCTTGTATAGTGGTCACCAAAACACTAGTCGTTAAATAACGTGTTCAGATTTGGAGAGGAAATTGTTTGTTTTGGTTTTCAGCACTTCTAAGTACAATTCAGTCCTTTTCAGTAGTTTTACGCTTTTTAAGATCTTGAGTTTTTGGCTTCTCATGAGGGATAATTAATAATTGGCACACGGTAAAGGATAAGGGATGAGAAGTTCGGGGTTGATCGATCCTTGAGGGATATTTCACCCAGACTTTTAGAGGTTATTGAATATCTTGCCTATACAATCATCTACAGTGGCATATCGACGTGTTTACCTCACATTTTTCTTCACCCTGACAAGTCTGGTACTAATTTTTCAAAGACTTGCTTTATGCGAGACTCAGGCTCAAACAAACGACCTTGTGTGTATTGCAAGGCACCTCTAGCCACTACAATACATACAAGCCTTCTCATCAGTGGACCGAACGTAGAAAAAATATTTCTGACTGAATGGCTACATAGGGCATGTTTGTTGTTTTCTAATTGATACAGAATTTTTTAGGTTCGTAATTTAAAAAATCCTCTCAAAAGCATAAATTATCGCAAGTTCTGGAAATTTTTTTATAGAGGCATAGATGAAGGGATATAGTAGTACACATAAGAGAAAATGGCTTTCCATGGTAAATATTTGTTAGCAATCGCTATGAGCTAGTTTAAGACTGTCTTTGTATTCGTATAGCAGACAACGTTCAACAGTTTCAGAGCAGCGCTCTGTTTACTGATGGTCATCCCAGCTGTTGTTTGGAGTTGGTTCTTAGCAAAGGTCGCAACTGGCGTGATGCACTCACTAAACTTTTCGATCGCGTGTATCCGAACAAATGGGCATTTTTCATCGTCGAGCTTGAACAGGTGCAAATGAAGCTTTGAAAAAGAAGAAGAAAAAAGGTGCTTAACAACTTGCACTTAACTAACCTGCACACTGCAGAGACAACCATCGTACCATTTGCTCTGTTGCAATGCACCTATAGTTACGGCTAGAAGAGAAGACACACCGGATTCGACCGAACCATCATCACAACTCAGTTCACCACCGGACTCAGTACGTTTTCAATCACTGTGTTTTTCCTAATTATGATTTGATGTCTGCTTTGAAGTAAATACGAATTCTTATTGCATTATTCGATTTATTTCACGCTCTTGAACATAGTTAATTAAATGAAATTGTGGATTTTGTCAAGTATGACTGGAAGTACCGATGAGAGACTTTGTTTGTGTCAAGTCTTTTTGTCGTGCTTGTCCTACGACACATAAAGAAAGTGTGCAATGGAAAAAGTGGGTATTGATTTCTACTGCAAGTTGATCGATATGAGCAGTGTTTTGTATTCAATGCACGAAAACATTGAAGACATATCTTTCTTTCTGAGGAGGATGCATAACTCAATTCAAAACTATTGCCGAAAAGAAATATTATAAGAATTTGCTTTCTTTTCGAGAGGAGATTCCGCCGTTAATGCCTCACGTATCTTTCTTTTCGAGAGAACATTTTAAACTCACATCTTACATAAACATGCGTTTATTGAGGTGAATTCACTTTTTTCTCAAATATTATTAGCAGACTGTAATTTTCGCTGAAAGAAGAAGAGAAATTCTCCGCTGTTTAATGTTAACACCGATCTCTCTTTTTCTTTAAACAGCCAGTAAATATCGATCAGATGACGGCAATAATCAATATCTACATTATGTGGAGTGCAGATGTGTAGTATATAGCATTTTGTTTAGGTAGCTGAAAACAGTAATTTCTCGTTATGGATCGTTCCGGTAACTAGGGTATTCGCCGTTCCACCACCACTACCAGCAAAAAAGAAGGTTGTGAAGAAAGTGACCAAGAAGCGTACTCCTAACGAAGATGTGTACGATGAGAACGGAGAAAAGAAGAAATTAGTAAGTTTTTTTCTTCTACCAGCTTGCTCGCTTTCTCTAAACAACATGTTATAACCACAGCCGAAATTGTTTTCAAACACGAAATATTATTTAATAATATTAGTTTCATTATGCTGAGATATTCACAAAACTTGGACCCTAGGCTAGAGTCGAACCCGCTTCTACCCTTCCCAGGGGCTCACATGTTACCCACTGCATCGCTGAGTCCCTTCCTTTGCCTTTTTAGCCAGTTTAATATTGTGATTTCGACTACAACCTCAGCTTAGCTTTGTTTAATGCCGGCTTGTGCTCAACAGATCATTCCCATTGACGGATAATTGTTGATGGCACAATTAGGTAGAAAACTGGCTGAGAAAAAGGCAAAACAGGAGCCTCAGTGATGCGGTGGTTCACACATGAGTCTCCGAATAGGGTAATCGAAGATTCGAATCTGGTCTGCGGTCCAGGCTTTGCAAATGTCTCAGCATCATAGTGGTTGTATTTCACATCATACCCTGACGTGAAAAAATAACTGCATGCAGTAAATGAAAGGTTAAAAATTATTTAACTATTACTATTGTTTTTGTGAATATAAGAGGATGAGTCCATATTGTTTCGCGTATAAGCGGAGAACCGTCTGTATACTTTTACTTGATAGATGTCTTTTTTCCCTGAAATCCATCTTTCCAAATTTAAAAATTTTGGTGAGGTGAAAACAAAGTATGTGGGGGAATAAAAATGTTTGAAATGTTAAGAGATGAATAAAAATTCATACTTTGCTGCTTTGATCTGTTGGACGACATTGAAGTATTCCATCTGGTTTCATAGAATTTCTGTGCTTGACGACCATAAGACTGCGGATGGCGTCACGTGTAGCATAGTGGTTAAAGATGCTCTGCGATATGCCTTTGGCCTTTAGTTTGAACTCGGGATTTCGATAAGCCAGATTCTTCACCCAAGACTGACGGGTTAGTGGCAGTTTTATCCGAGAGGATAAAACACTGACTCGATGCATCAGTTGGACCCCACAAATCATCGTTTGGACTAAATACGAATCCAGTCACTTTTATGATGCCACAAGTGGAGTTAAATGCACTGCGTATCCCTAAGAGATTGATCAACTTTGAAACTTTATCCTTCATCTTCTGATTGCAGGTAAAAGCTGTGCGGAAGAAGCTGGAAAAGAATAACGATTTATCTTCATTGGAGACAAAAGAGGTCCACACTAACGGGTGGGTGGATGATTAATCTCCTTTCGTTGCTAAAGTTCGTATTGTGTGTTGGAATTGGTTCACGGTTTAACAGCTACAATTTTTTTTACTATTCAAATAGATGTAACGATAGAAATTGTCACGCTGTTCAATGTTACAAAGCAAATTCACAGTTACGTAGTGGCATACTCTGTGTTCAAATTTGAGCTGTTCCTCTTAAATAATTGTTCCAGAAAAAGTCAAGCTGCAGATACAAATAACTTCTTTAAAAATGGTCTCTCCAGGTCATCTGCGATTACAGACGAAACACCGACGAGTTCCGAGAAAACTACGGAAAATCTTTCGACGAATTCGAGCTCGTCACCGGTAAATGGAGTACCATCAAGTTTATGCTCGTCAAATTTGGTACTTTTTAAATTCCTAGATTTAAGACCTATTTAGGACGGCAACTGTTTTTAACGTTTTTTATGTCTATCTTAAGAAAATGAGGAGATGAAATCGATAGAGTCCTTGGATAAAAGCATAGCGGTGAAGCTAAAGCTTTTTTTTGTTTCTTCCTCCTTTCTTCTTTAAATCGTGTGCTACTTGAGTTTATTAAATTTCCGACAGCTCTCCGGAAATTGTAAAAACAAAAATGAAAAGAAGAGATTTAGAGAAGAAGTTAAAGGATCAGCAGTAATAACATCGGTTAATAGTATTGTGATCTGGGACTACATTAGGCTCCACTTTAAGTGGGAAACAGTGAATATCTCACAGCAGAGCCCTTCGAGAGATACTCATGGCTTGGTTTAGAGCTCTTTATGTCGCTGAACCAAGCCTAGCTCATTGCTTAGTTCTGACATGGCCAGGAGCCTTTTCGAAGCCCTGTTTGCTCATATGGCTTTCTTTCGTGCAGTGTTCTGTCAATAGAATTTTGACAGGATGTTTTTCTCGACAGCTCCATCTCGGGCCATAACTTCTGCTCTTCTCTCTTTAAGATCTTTAACTGCCTGTCTGCAGTTTTTTAGATTCGGACGTGTGATGACGGTTGCCTTTAGCTTGTACGATTCCATGCATACGAGTCAGTTCGAGTGTTTCTGGGGAGAGTCTCTTCGTGGCGTTCAAACTCTCAGCTTTCATAGCGCTAACATGAAGGTATTGAATAAGCCGATCGTATTCCTCGTCGTTGTTATCAAGAGCATACTTGACCCGAACAGCATCTTGCCAACAGCCAACTAATCAACTTTGTTCATGCTGGTGTTGGGACTTCGTTTTCTGAATTTAGCAGCTCTTTCTCTTTTTCACAATGAATGGAATCCTCCACGAAAGAGTCAATGGTTTCGTTGCATGTAGAAGTTTGGGACAACGACGACATCGGTTGGGTAAAGCCATCTATTTCGTGTAATGTGGTCTACTTGTTGTGGTACCCTCCATTGGGAGATTCACACGTCCAGAGTTGAGGGTGGAGCTTCTGCAATTGCTAGTTATCATGGACTGTTTTAACCGTTGTGACAAACTCGAATAGGCGCTAACGCTGCTCGTTCCATTCTAATCTTTGGGCCCCAATATGATGTTCATCAGACGTTTTTCTTGGTACAGTCTTACCGTAACAATCTCCAATAATGACCCTAGAAAATGTTTAACTTTCTCTGTAGAATTTCTCAAAGTCCATATAGAACGCTTCGATTTCGTCTTCGTCGTAGCTTGATATCTGTACGTAGTCAACGAAGATTGTTAAAGCCCGTAACGATCCACATCTCTTCTACTCTAAACGTTCGATTCGAGTTGTTAGTTGTTCGAATGAATCGATGCTCATGGCTAAACTCGTGTTGACAGAGCTCCAACGCTTCCATCTCCTCTTCTTTCGCATGTCCCGAGCAATAGTTCTCCGTTGTCAAAGACGACGTTAAATAGATGGAGTATTCTCGCGTAAATCAGTCCGATGACGTTGTACTTTGTGCTTCTTGGATGCAAAATCACGTCCTCTATCCAAGGCTCAGATGCAGATGTGGTATTGTAGGTATAGATCGTCACCTTTGCCCTTTGTGGTTTATGCAGCCTAAAATGATCCTGAGATTTCAGCAGCTCTCCGTAATCGTTCCACCTAATGCTGCCGTGTCATGGAGCTCTTTCGGAATCAGGGGAATGAAGAGGGTTTATTTAACTGTGTTTGGCGTTTGATGCCCACGTTTAGCTTGTTCAGCTATGAAAATGGGGGTTGGGTAAACTCACGGGTAGCTTACCACTCTGTCCCAGAGTAGACGGGGAGCTTACTTCAAAAGATCGACTATCTATAAATCTCAGCATAATAATCGATGCTTTTTTGGAGGTGGCTCCTTACTTCTCATACAGTTCCCTCTTACTTGATTACAAGTTTTTTTTTCCGATTTAACTCGTAGAATACAAACCGCATAAATGAAAACGCACCCACAGACGCATAACTGGATACTTCCCCATAAACACAGAAAGTATGTGGCGAAACGGCGCAGCAGAAACATGGAGTCTATTCCCTGGGTCCACATGCGTCTCAGGGAGGCATAAGGTCGCTTTTGTTCTGCAATGATCTGCTTATCCGCAACCTGGGGACGTGCCACTTTGCCTTGCTACTAACCGGCATGAGATCCCTTTATGGGGCGCGTGGTATATAGTAGTAAGTGGAAATAATTTAAATTTTAGGCACAAGATATGGAAAATTCAAGTATAAATGATTTGCGAAAGAAACTGATGTCGTCGGAGAGTACAAGTGGAGCGAACATTGAGGTTTGATGAATTATGACTTATCTACAATGTTATAAATGGAGGCCTCCTAACGGTTTACCGCCTCATCGTGGCTGATAGGTGTACGTGGGTGTCGGGCTGCGATGTACAGCGGGGAATTCATCCCACCGGCACGGTCTCCCAAGCTGAGAAGGAGTCCGGCGTTACCATCAGAAAGCCTAGCTAAGAATAAACCAATACCAGGATCCACCACCGTCCTGGTATCAAATTAGTCGCACGGTGGCAAATCTCCCTCTTATCCACAAGGGTGGCGGCTACCTGTGGTAGTGACAACATAGGGCAGACTTTGGCCAGGCTGACCTCAAGACTCTAGGGAACCACATTGGCTAAACCAGCAAAACTCCGAAAAATGGAGATTATGCAGGGGCCTGCACAACTAGTGAGGGCGTGCCGTCGAAGTATCGTAGTATGAATGGAGAAGAAAAACGAAATACCGAGGAATGAGCACCTTTCTGAAGAATAAAAATCGCGAAATGTTATAAAAAGGACATAAAAGTATTTTAATACGAAGGCAAAGAATTAAAAGTACTTGTTCACATATGTTTCTAAATAATTTCATTCTTATAGTGGAAATCGACAACGGCGTCGCGTTTACTGTTGAGGAGAAATAGCACGACACCAGAAAAAAAACTGGACCCAATATACGAAGGTTAGTGTGAGTCGCCCTCGACGAGCGACCACCCATTAGTAGAGTAACTTATCTCGACTGATTAAGAGAATTCTGCCGGATACGATCACAACAAAGCATTTCTGGAAACCGGTGACTTTTTCCAGAGACACTTTTTGACGCCTTTTTAACCCAAGAAACTTATTGTCGTTGTTTATTCGAGTCTTTATCCTGTATGGTTTATGACATATTCACTAGAATTCAGTTCTTTTATGCCTTAACCTACTTCGTCTCATGTATTCTCTCACTGAGAATCTAACACGTGATTGAAAACCTTTATTCGGCTAACATGTCGGCTCCTTAACCTTTTTCAAACCCAGACTGATTCGAATCCATAGTTCTTCTTTCTTTTGATTTGGGTCTTCGTGATCGTATTGCATTCACTGTAGTTAAATACCGATCGAGTGAAACACCTCACTGGCCAGTGTCTTTTTATACAGGGCGGTTGTTGTTGATAGTGGTTGTCCATTGATAATGGTTTGTTTTTCTCCCGAATAACCAGTCGATGTCATTATCAGCTAAAACAGAGCGTAACAATAATTCAAAAACCGACTTTCATTTAACCTCAGTCTGACTAGTCAACATGTATTCTTTCATTCTACTTCGTTTCACAACTTTATTTTTCAAAATCTGTTAAATAATAACAAGAAGGCGTAAATATCTGCTGAATTACATGTCCTTCCCTTAAGCATCAA
Source organism: Angiostrongylus costaricensis (assembly GCA_900624975.1). NCBI lineage: Eukaryota > Metazoa > Nematoda > Chromadorea > Rhabditida > Metastrongylidae > Angiostrongylus > Angiostrongylus costaricensis. The sequence goes on along the minus strand of UYYA01004023.1, from coordinate 163,613 downwards.
ATGATTCAAGCCTGCTTCAGAAAACTGCCCGTTCCTATTGCACCTCAGAAGTAAACGTCTAAGCTACCGTTTGTTAGAGTGTGGTCCACAGTGGCAGTTTCCGTCCGACTATCCATGAAGAAGTCTGCCTCTTCGATTGCTGATTTTCCTGCTTTTCATTTAATACAACGTGGTAACAATGGCTGTTGTACGCCAGTTATCGCCGGGATGGACCATATGTCCGGCTTACTTGATATTCAACTTTTCAACTACTGTACCAGTTCGTTAATCCGTGAAAGTTGATGTAGGAAGCTTGGAACCTCGTACTCTCCCTCTCTCTATGCCCCTCTCTCTATCTCTTCCACATGAATGATGGAAGATACTGCTAGTATCATCATTTCGACAATGAGTTCGAAAACACTGAGTGAACTTTTACCCTACTTTTACAATAGTTTTTTCTTGAGCTCGAGAGATGCACCGGAAACAAATCTGTCTCTCACTAACGTCGTTTTATCCTGGTTTAATCGATTACCGCTTTTTTTGCACAGATGCTGTTAAAATCGGCCAGCATTGGCTCAGGCTGGATGTGATGGATGTAATATGTGCTTTAGGGCAACTACATCAAAATCGAAGAAACATCCGGTTGTTTATCAACTTTCACTTTCATGTTATTTCATCCCAGTTCTCGCATGGCGTTCCCTGAAGTGCTGATAAACAAATTTGATCTGTAGTATCTCTTCGTAGAACGCCCACATTCTGCTCAGGTGACAATATAGTTGTAGGATGGTGAAGTTCTGGTTTCTGAAGTTCGTAAATAACTGATGAAGGATCTTTGTGCATTTACCAGATAGAGAGCTTCTGTGACCTATTTTTCCTTAAATGAATGAAAAGCCGTATTTAAATTAGTGAAGGTAAAAAAATGGCTTTGACCTGTGCTGGATAAGTTTCGTTGTTATATGGGTGTTACTCACCGTGCCGAATCATATTTGAAAGCCTGTTTTGTGTCTGAGATAGATATAGCTGTTCTTCATCCACAGTGTTGGGATGGTCCACAAAGGATGACTCGAGTAAAGCGTTTCCAGATGCCAAAGAAGAAGTAGATTAAATTTATTGTCAGTTACCAATGTTGTATAGGACTCCTCTTTGTTAACAAAATAGTTCTCCTAGTTTACCATTTGATACTGGTTGCTACAGTGTGGATCATCAACGAGATGCGAGCTCCATCTCCACCGTTAACTTTTGCATCTATAGTGAGTGCCATCGTACTTTTCCACTTTTTTCTATCTCCTTCATTGAATTTCCGAAAAGCTTTGCTAATTCGGATATATGTTGATGGTGTCGCTTCGCTAAGGCTCCTTTCACATGGAAACTACTAATTTTTTTGGCTGAAATTATCACTTCTAATCCACTTTAGAGACTAACAAAATTTTCTCATTGTCACGAATTTTCATAGATTTTTACACGATTTTATAGCTTTATAAGAATTTTAGGCAAAGATCGTAAAGAGCGATCCGTAACTCCAGTGCCAACTCACAAGCAGGAAACGGTCAGCAGAGCTAACGGAAACCCTTTCGAAGTTCCCGTTCTCTGTCTTCAACTGATCTTCGGCAAATATTTCAGCTATGAAGAGGTGGGAGTGTTTCTTCTCATTTCACCATTTCTCTAATTTTTCTAAACGTTCATTTTCCATGTGAAAAATTAAGTACCATATCCTGTAAAATTGTATTTTTCATAAAGCCTTTGACTTATCTAAAATCTTGATCATTTTATAGCGTAGAAAGGGTTTATAATACTATATGCTCAGTTTCTTTTAGAGGTGCCTATAGCACAGTGGTTAGAGGCGCCCTGCAGCATACATGGGTTCGGTCCCGCTCACCAGGCTCACCAAGCCTTCCATCCATTCGGGGATAGTAGCTCCTGATTCAACGCAATGATAGGCCACCTAGAGTGATTATAAGAGGCAGATATGCATTCTAACGATACTTAGTGAAGTGGAATGCATGGCTCTCAGGGATGTATGAAAGCGGAGAGCTCTATACTTTTCCTTTTTCAGTTTGGTTCAAGATATTAAAGATATTCTAGCCATCCTTCAGTCTTTAAGGACCTATACCTGAATTTTGGTGAATGACGCATTTTTTTGACGCTTATTGTTCGACGCATTCGCTATGAGTGGGTTTCAATTCACGTCGAGCATTACGCACTACCCAGCAAATGGTTTCGCACTTCTTGTTGCGCCCTTCTGTTCATAACCCAATTCTTCTGTGGATTTTGCTCACTAATTATGCTGGTTTATGTTTTCCACATATCGTTAAATTTCTATTTATTCCGCGATGCTTTTAAAACACTTCGAACTTTTATTGGTGACAAAAAAAGGCACTCGTTCGCTAAGCAACTACGTTGCTGTCGGCATTTAATGGTCTGTTTTACAATATGACATTTATGAACCATGTTTTTTTTTTACACAACCGTTCCATAAGATATCAAAGATCCATCGGAGTGAATAGAAAAGAAGTATTAACCAATCGTCGGCGAAAATTCATATTTATGTGCTCGTAGGCACATAATAGACAATAGTAGTTTCTTCAATGATGCTGAGATATTTTCAAAATTCCGGACCGCAGGTGTCTGCGGTGTGAAGCGAACGCGCTATTGTCCTTTCCGGGGACAAATACCCTGCCATTAAAAAAAGTAGGTAGTAAATAATAAGTTAAATTGTCATTATAACTACGGCCTCAGCTTAACTGGGTTCGTTGCCGATTTGGGCTTCCAAGATCAATCCCGCTAACGGGTGATTGCTGATGGCAAAAGATCGATAGAACTAGCTGGGAGACAGGCGAAACGAAGGACCTGCATGGTGTGGTGGTGAGCGCGTTACTCCCCGGAAAGGACAATAGCGCGTTCGTTACCCACTGCACATATCTGCGGTCCGGAGTTTTGCAAATATCTCAACATCATTGAAGTTATATTTCGCAATATATACCCTGCGATTAAAAAGAGTAGGCAGTAAATAATAAGTTAAAATACTAGCTTCTCCCAATACCAGTCTCTTCCCTACTCCCATCGATTTTTAAATAACTAAAGAATTTGAGGGACTGTGAAAAGGGCGGGATTATTAAACAGAGATAGCTTTATAACTCGTCGGGCAAGCTGTTAATGTAAAACAAAAACCTTTGTGTGATGAAGTAAACGGCTGATAAGAAAATGAGTGCGTTTTCACATGCGTCAGCCTGTAAGTGTTAAATTAAACACTTTTCCGCTCGGTGTTGTAGAGAATCATTATTACTTATGTTGTTATCACTTTGTAAAATATTTGAACAAGTGGTGCACAAATGATTTTTTACAGTATCCTTATATTTTAATCAATTATTTACCCCTCAATATTTTACCTACGTCGTCGTGTTGGAAATTATCCTTAATCACGCAAATTGAAGAGTTAGACTTTTATATTCCAAAGTGTAACAAAGCAATAAACTTATGTAAGCAGTAGAAAGAACCGTGCAGTCCACCTGTTAACTAACTTAGTTTTCTCTAGAAAAGCTAAAGAAGGGTTCTTACGAAAAGCGTGCTGCTCCCAGTGTCCTTTGAACAAACGGATTTCCGTCAACAACTTGGACTCACAAATGGACGTCAGCAACTCACTTTTCTGGTTCACACATGTGTTTGTCTGTGATTAACTGGATCACAATGAACGTACCGCGCAGTGATTACACATGCCCTGAAACGCACGCAGATCATTGGTCCGATCCCGAGTTCCGGGACAGCCAAATCCGCCATCTATCTTGGGTCGGCAATCTATCTGCATTAGTACACTGATTGGCTACAACCATGCAAGTCACTGGTCAGGTATAAGTATAGGCATAGGTCATATGTGCATTCATTCACCTCTACGATACTACGAATGAAGTCGAATGCATGACAGATCTCTAAAGGGCTGACTAATATCCAACGCTTTACGATTTTTGTCACTTAGTTTAATATGTTCGTTTTATGATAATCTGTCAAACGTTGTTACAGTTGGGTCTGCTTCGTGTTGTTCATCCACACTGGGATGAGATTTGTGGACAATTGCTTAACGGTGCCTATTATAGACTACTGGATAGGTGACGTCTAAATGATTATAACAGTTACGGTATCATGGAGTAGAAGTTTCTCGTTAAGGTCGGACAAATTGTTGATGACGTTACAACGCCAACTGCCAGCGAATCCAAGGCTTCATTTTCCAACCACCGTGCTCACCAGCATTCAGGTGCATATCCTCAATCCAGTCGACGTTATGCGAGCCGTTCTGGATGAAGGTAAGCACGTTTCCCGATTCAATTAAATTTTGATGGAAAATCAAGGCGAATTAACTCAACACTCAGCAGTGCAGAAGTAGTAACAACCTCTTAGAAAAACGCTGCTATTCGAGCGATGGAAATTCTCATTTTTAATGGATAAGGTTATCGACTGTCCAATAAATCTGAGCAATTCGTGGTATCAACGTTTGGGAGAGACGTTTGCAAATATTTCCAAATATTATGCTTTTCGGCTTTACCGTAATCGAATGTTGCAACAATCGTTTACAGCTGTTTTTTGTTGGTGTTTCTGCATAGAAGCAGGCGTCCGATAAAATCCAATATTGGAGCAAAAATAAAAAAAGAAAAAGGAGAAAAAAGAAATAAAAAAGAAAAAAAAGGAAAAATAGAAGAAATCGACTTATTTTACCAGTTGCTGCTGCTTTTTTCTAAAAATGTTGTGTTCATGACTTCTGTAAAACCGGAACGTAAACGATGATTTGGAACAGAAATGTGGTAAAGCGACGGATTTCTAGGTGCACGTTGAGTTTTCAAACTTGGCGAAGAAAAGAATCACATTTTTTGAAAGGAACTATTTTGGAGTTTTCAGTCGTTTTAAGAAGAAGCTATAAATCTGAAAATTGTTGAGAGTAGGTGTGTGCTGCTTTCCGTACGGGGCGATTCTCGACAAGACAAATGCGCTACTGGATCAAATAGAGTTTATGTTGCACGGTGGAGACCAGGTCAGTTTTATTTACCCTACTTTTTTCTTCTTTTTCAAATCTTTATTATCAACTCTGCTTTGTTTTATAATATGCGAACTATACTTTTTCTAAATGTTATACCTTTTTATTTTCTGCCTATTATAATTTCGCGGCAGGGTACTAAGCGAGTACTAAGCAATCACCCGTCAGCGGGATTGATCTGGGGCGTCCAAATCGGCATAGAACCCAGTTAAGCTGCGGCTGTAGTTGAAATCACAATGTTATACCTTTTTATTTTCTGCCTATTATAATTTCGCGGCAAAGATCGATAGAAATAGCTGAGAGACAAGCGAAACGAAGGACCCGCATGGTGTGGTGGTGAACGCGTTACTCCCCCCCGGAAAGGACAATAGCGCGTTCGTTCCCCACCATAGACACCTGCGGTCCAGAGTTTTGCAAATATCTCAGCAATATTGTGGTTCTACTTTTTCTTCTTGTTTTTCTTTCTGATTGTCTTATGACGCTTGATTACTGATAGCACTGTTAAAGTGCTGGCTGGCTGGCTGAAAGCTGGCTAAGAGAAAGATAGGTCGAGAGCTTCGATTCGTGTGGTGGATTACATTTTAACAAAGGAAAGGTTCGAAGCCCACATGAGGGCCCGAGTTTTCTTTATGTCCCAGTATCCTTGTGGTTGTGTTTCATATAGTACTGGCGTAAAAGAATAGGCAGTAAATAAAAAGTTAGCATTGTGAATTTCTCCATGTTCTTTTCGAAGGCTATCATTAGGATCTCTTATCTTCTTGCTTTTGATTCTCTACTTATGAATATTATTCCGACTTTCTGCCATTTTAAGGACACAGTGAAATGGGAGCCCGTCGCTCTTCTCGCCAAAAAGGCTGCGCTTCACTATCGCACGTATATGGAACGAATCATGGAAGAAAGGTACCTCGTGTCTTGCAACTTGTAGTTGATAAGTACAGAAAGAATATAGAATGAAATATTGCGCAAGTGCATATTTTTCTGCAAGTCACGTTGTGTTTTATTTTTGTGAAATGAATGGAAGTACATGGAAGTTTCCTTTAACAAGTTAATCTCATTGAGGGGCCATCCATGCGACTACAATAATGTGGCGTTGCTTTTAATTGTTGTCATTCCATTAAATACTTACATGTGGGCGGTAGTTAATTTCAGGATGAGGTTCTTTAAAGACAACCCACTGTGATGGAAGGAGTAAGATATATTGAATGCTGTTTATCAAAGAAGCATTATCAAGAATTGTTATTGGGATCGTCGCGACTATAGAGCCTCGATTACAGCGCGGTTCATTCTCACCACCACCATTACCACCAATACCAACACCACTACCATCACAAGGATAGAATTTCTTCATTCATCGTGATTCATACTTTACATCTCAATGTCCTTCTGTTTTCGTCGAGTGATTCATATGTGAGCCAGAAGTCTCCATTTGTCCCTGTCGCGTGCATGTGTAGTCCAGTAAATTCAATTTACTCTAGGTGTACTATGTGTACCATCTGCAATCCACCCAGAAAACCCTACCAATCACTATTGGATTACTCAAAGACCGACTTTTTTCACTATTGGATACTAACCTGAGGTCCAAACACGAACTGCATAGCAACTATCGGACTCTTGTAACGTCGTGTCAAAAATTTCCACTTTTTTCCTGTGTCAGTCAATCAGTACCGATAAGTAGAGTTAGCGAACCAGCTTTTTTCAAAGTTTTTCTTTTATTATTTGCTTATTTGTTTTCGTTTTTGAGACTAAGATGAGCATTTTAGGCTTGGCGAAGGCTTACGATTGAAGGCTGCTCAGCGAATTCTTCGACTTGACTCCTTCCTTGTAGAGAGTACAGTAACGAAGCTTGAAAAGGATACGAGTAAGGTTAGCTCGAACACATGCATTTTAAACTATTGAGTTTAAAATTGCTCACAATGCTGCCGTATTATTTTTGCTTAATTTATTTTTGTTCTAGTTGCAATATATTGTCGAGGAACTTTTTAAGTATTAGACATGGATGGAGTTCAGAGGTAGTACTCCATGAAAGAAAAGCACTAATAGTGTTATGCCCAGTGAACAAGAAACTGTGGTCATCCCATTTAGTTCATACTTCCTTATTAAGTGCCTAGGAGGTATAGAATTTGAAGCGAGAGCTGCGGATTAGTGATGTACGTACTTGTAATAAATCCAGGCTCGCGACGAGCTTAAATGGGAACTCGAGCAGTTACAGCAGCAGAACGCTCAACTGAGAAAGGACAATCGACAACTGAAAGCTGATCATATGCGTTTGGAAACACGAGTCGAGGTGCTTGAGCAGAAATTTAAAACATTGGCCAGATTGCTGGGATAGACAGCATCGGCTAGGTCGGCCATTAGTTCGGTGACTATCTTTAGCAAGAGTACTTGTGATTCTACGTTTTGGAGTGGATGGAGGCTGTCTAATCAAACTAGCATTAACCAAATCGATTCACAAACACCTTTTGCTCTTCTCAGGTATAATATCCATGCATAATTAACAAGTCATATAACTGAACTATACTGATTGATGGCTTAGTGCTTTATTTTATCGCTAGTCACCACAAAGTAATTGACATGAGACGGATTACGGTAAGCAATGTTTGATATGTGTTGCGTTACCGTATGCCCCCTACAAGTTTTGGATAAACCAAGCACGTTTGTAGAACTTACACTACGGTAGAACTTCGACCTTTATATGTAAGGCTTTTTGCAAAGAAATTGAAAAGAAAAAGTTGGCTAGCCGCATTAACCTGGAAAAGAACCTGCCTTTCCGGCGCAAATAGATCTTCCTGAAAAGCCAAAGGTTGACTGACGTTTTTTTTCAAGGTAGTTCAAGACATAGCGCTACAAACCATTTAGACTTACTTTTCGTCAACTCAAATAGTTTTTCTTCTTTTGAGAAACTCTTGATGATTTTCATGCTTTAAGATGGGGTATCGATTCATCACCTCTACCGGTTTCCTTCATGGATTTTTCACTTTAACGTTAAGATAATGATGAAAATATGAAGCAAGAAATGTGGTAGTATGCGGATTCTTTCTACTGTGGTAATGAATATCATAAAATAGCATAAATATATAAGTAAAGGCATAGTGTTTGCAATAATATAGTAAAGATGATCATACATTCAGAGATTTCCAGTGATCCATAAGAAGTTATTTTTCCCTCTAAACTAAGAAAATTACCTTGGGTCTACTGTCACGAAATAAATCTCTACCTAACCCTCATCGAGTTGGTTAGTAGTTCTGATTTCTATGTCGGATCCATCCACTCTACATGTAGCTGGCTGTGTTAGAATAGTGTCTGTAAACCCTTGTCTCCAATATACAGTAGGGAAACTGCAACGATCACAACTTTAGCGCCAATTATTCTTCAATGATTGACTAACTGAATTTCTATTAATTAATCTTTTAATTTTACTTCTCACCTTTACCTTATATAATTATTCCGTAATCGACCCTCGCTTGTTGTTTTCGTCGTATTTAAGTCTCTAAAGAAGCGTTTTTATCTGATTTCTTACCTTCCCTTACCTGTGACATCATTTCCATGAACTAAAATTTGCCACTAATTGTATGATGTTTATTTTTTAAACGTCTTTTCTCTTTTTTTTCTTCAATCGCTCAATCATTATACGCTCATAGCAGTTGTCCTTCGTTGTCACTGTAAAGGATAATGAATGATAAAGTATTTGGTGGTCACCAATGCCTGAAATGCACGTCACGCATTCGACTCAATTCGTAGCATCGCAGATTTGGTCAAATGTATATTTGATCCATACATTGATTGCATTGCGGCGGTTACCTTGTAGAGTGTTTTTGTACTCCTAGATAAATCTGACGAAACTGCAGAGATTGAGGGCTTGGTTGGACCAGTTCGGTGGATCGTACCAAAGTCCACTTTTGTATTGCCTAGTACGTCTAACCACTGTGCTTCACGCTCGCTGCTTTCCCTAATGGGATGAAAATTCAGTGAGTAAGCTGATTTTTGATAAAAGCTGGCTTTCAAGCACAGTGACTTTTTTTATTTGTGCTGTATTTATGTTTTATTTTATATTGATATGTTCTTCTCTTTCCGATATTACCGCTTTGCAGCGGTGTTTGCTGAAAGATGAAAATATCTGCTCATGTTGTTTGCTAAGGTAATTAATGAAACGATTATAATGTTAATTCTCTATTTTATGCCTACTATAATTTTTACGGCAAGGTATTAAGCAAAACGCAACCACAATATTGCTGAGATATTTGTGAAACTCCGAACCGCAGGTATCTGTGGTGGGGAACGAACGCGCTATTGTTCTTTCAGTGGAGTAATGCGCTCACCACCACACCATGCAGGTCCTTCGTTTCGTCTGTTTCTCAGCTAGTTCTATCGATCTGTGCCGTCAGCAGTCACCCGTTAACGGGATTGATCTGGGGAACCTATATCGGCATTGAAAACGAAGGACCCTCATGGTGTGGTGGTGAACGCGTTACTCCCCTGAAAGGACAATAGCGCGTTCATTCCCCACCACAGACACCTGCGGTCCAGAGTTTTGTAAATATCTCAGCAATCTTGTAGTTGTATTTCGCTTAATACCCTGCCATAAAAATAATAGAAGCCAGAAAATAAAAAGTAAACATTGTGAATTCAACGACAGCCTCAGCTTAACTGGGTTCAATGCCGATGTGGGTTCCCCAGATCAATCCTGCTGACGAGTGATTGCTGATGGTGGAAATTAATAGAGCTAGCTGAGAGATAGGTGAAACGACTATATTTGTCCTTTCTACTACTTCTGGACATTATTCTTTGCCATAAATGGAAATTAGTTCACTTTAGTAGTTTATGGCTACAAGGTTCTGCAGAGCCAAAGCTTCAAAATATTACTAGAATTTCTAGAAATTGGTCAGACGAGAATAAATATACCCGATGTTAAGACAATGGTCGCGCCTCAAGTGGTCCAAAAAATTCTGTTGTTACGATTCACTGCAACATGTGTAATCCCCTTCAGACATGAGGAGTACTAAATTTTTGACATGAACCAATTTTATCACTGTTTCTGACAATAAAAGGTAGCCAGAGTAGTTCGTTAGGCTCTTGTGAACCTAAAAGTTGTCTTCACAATGGAAATATCGAACTGCTCAGCTTGAATGGCCTGCTTGGAATAAACTCACCGGGCCTACATCGCAGCAATAAGCCTAAAACACTACGCGGCTTTGTCGATGAAGGTTGCGCTTATTGTTCTGATTTATTTCATTGTACGAAATCGGGTCCGGTTGCGAAGTACGTAAATTTTTTCGACAAGTGTCCAGTAATTTTAGGCATCTCCAGTGTTTAGGTATTACCTCTAGACGACTCTTCAAAGGACATGCACATGAAGAATTTTGCTTGCACCATGAAGAACATCTATGAGGTCGATATAGATTTGCACGACACTAGATTCATAAATTCTATTGTTATAAGTTACTGTACTCTTAAGGAGCAAAGACGAGTGTTGCTTTACTCTTTATTACGGTAATCCCGACTTTTGGGTCAATTTCGCTTTCTCCAGAGCCTGAAAAGATCATGTTCACTGCACCCTACCCGACAAACACGTCTATAACAAAACGGAGGAAATACCAAACCAAGATTCCAATCGCACTGTAAGCAAAATAGTTTTTTCGCAACCCACGCTTTCTATGAGTCCTCCACTAGGTATTTCACATGGAGATCAACGGCGTAGGGTTCACATGGAAGCGTAATGTGCCTCTCACGTTAAAATATCAGTCTTAAATACCGTGTGAGATCACTCGTGATGACGTAGGATTCTTGGTATTTATCCAGAATGCTTCGAGAGTTTTGCGCTTCAGTTCTTGATTTATGTGCGAGGACGGTAGCTTGTACTTCGAAATCTTCACGTTATGTCGCTGTGTATGCGCGCCTGTCAAAGTTTCTGGCTTAACTTTAGATTCACCGGAAAGCCGTTCTTCTAGGTCAATGCAACAGTTCCCAACACGCTTTTTAAGAGATCAAATGAATCGTACCCGAATTCATACCATCATCGTCTCTACTGTAAGGCCATATTATGCAACTTTGCGTTGCACATTGGTCATACATTGAGACCTAGCTGGCGTCTTAGAGTGTTCGCTGATATTTTACTTACTGTTAGCGAATTCTCTAAACCGGCCTTCTCAAGCAACGTTTTATAGCTGCACCTATTTCGTTGAAAATTAAGGACAGTGTAAACTGGACCTTATTATCATTAGGATTGTCGTTTGGGGATGTGATTTTTCTTCTAGACCTATCCCGAAGAGCAATAGCATCATAGCCAATGTAAATGGCTATTCGCGGAGCCAATTTCAAGGATTCTTCCTTCTTCTGTCTTCCGGTGCACACATCGGTGGTTGTTCGAAACACGTTGCTTAAAAACGCTCTAACTCCCACGACCGACTTTCTATTAACCTCGGCATTGATCAAGTGATTTTCTTCGTATTTTTGTTGAGCAAACGCGAGGTGTTACTATTCTTTGTTCACGATTAAGCTGACGTTTCGGCGGATTTCGCCTTCTTCAGAGCCGCTTTCTATGAGGCTTCCACTAAGTATGTCACGTAGAGACCAACCGCACAGAAATCACGTGGAAGTACAATGTAACATACTGTACAATGTACAATGTCTCTAGTAACCCCTCGCGTTTGCTCAACAAAAATACGAAGAAAAACGCTCTTTTTGTGCGTCAGGGGTGAAAGTAGAGGTAATGAACTAGCATATTTTGCTACTTGGCTTTCAGTTCGTTATTCAGCAGTTTTCGGGCGGGTTAATTTGAACGTTCAGAAATGATATGCACCAAATGCGAGACCTCATGTCAGAATAGAACCAGATTCTCTTCACAGAGGCTCACCTTCTCTCCACCGTAGCAACCGTGAGCCTTGCTTAGCCCTTCTCTCAGCCTTGCTTTTACTCTATCGATGTTTTAAACAATCACACCTCAGCAGAAATGATAGGTGATTTTTGGTAGAAACAAAAACAAGGCTAATAATTTTTATTCTCTCATAGTCTGGTACCAATTCACAAATCCTAGAGAGATCGAGGAATTGATTAACTCGAAAGGCCATGCTAAGCCAGTGACTATGCAATTCTTCCAAAGCACCTCTGACTACTGCGCTACACATGCCCCAAATACATTTCATCCATAATTTTCACTATTTCGACTATTGATTATCTGCTCAAATATGATATGTACGATATCTTTTCATTAAAGTCAAAATGCTTACAGGACGGAATTTTCTTTCTCCCTTCACTATTAAGTACATTGGGTCGAATTTTCGAAGAGAATCATTTAGTGATCTGTACATTAACGATAGCAATAGTTGTATTGATCAATCAAAGAAAAAACTCGATGTTATTTAATAAAAAGAACGTTTGGGAGCCACAAAGAGGGCGAGGTTTATATGACTGGACCCTTCTTCTAAAAGCCTAGAGTCATTCGTTGTTCTCTTTCTCTCCCACCTATCTATCTATTAACCTACCTACTCAGTGGTTGCTCGCCGTTTCACCGAAACTGGAAGATTTCCTGATTGTGGAACTTCGATGCACAGTGCGATTCATCGCTCAGCCAATGATCACTCAATTTACGAAGAAGTTTAACATTTTTATTTGAAAGAACTCAATTAGTCGTCTTCATCATCATCATCTTTCAATAGTAATTCTTATACAGAATTGTAACAAATTTTTTTAGTCGTCTAACATTTCGACGTCTGCATTTTTTCCAGAGCCGACTGATCCCGGTCAATTCTCCAAAGTCCATTTTCCATTGTCATTAGTCAGTTCAAAAACAAAGCGGATTCATATTGTGGATTGCTGTTCCTCTTCTTGTTTTTTTTTATTTTTTTTATATTTGCAAACTGGAGATCATTGAACCAGCTGAAATTCGTGGTCATGTCAGATCCCCATCATCTCTGTGTGAGAGTTTTACCGACCTGGCACTTCTTCTCGTGTGGGTGATGCGCTTGGTGGTGGTGGTGGTCGTATCCTAATGAGATTTCCTGCTGCTATAGATGTCTCCATTCTTGTCGCCATTGTTTCCGCTACTCCTAAACACCGTTCTGGCGCGCATCTGTCCCTAATTTATAATTACAATCTTCATTACAGTCGTTACCGCCGTCGTTCGTAAACATTTATTCGTAACCGTGGACCATTGTAATTACCGTATACGACACCATCACCATATTTTCGACAGTTGCAATATACGTACATCACATATGGCATGAGGGCAACAATAAAATTGCTCAGTACAGTATTTCTTGTGTTCTTTTCTTCTGTTTCTTTACTTTTTTTTTCTATGACAATGTTTTACTCTAGCTTCCTGTCCGAAATTGGATGGCCTTTCCATTTACTTAGTAGTTTCGCATTAAAATTACCACGGTTTATAGTTCATTTACAGTTCAACAAAATGTGAAATTAAAAAATTTGCCCGCAAGGACCCATATGGTGTGGTGGCGAACACGGTAGCCTCCGGAAAAGCTAATAGAAGGTTCGGTTCTCACCGCAGACACCTACGGTCTGGACTTTTGCAAATATTTCAGCATCACCGTAGTTATATTTCACATCATATGCTACCACGAAAAAGGAATAAGCAGTAAATAGAAAGCATTACATTGAAATTGCACACTGGAAACAGAATCATTACAGTTTTATAAAATAGTCAGCCAAGAAGCAAGTTAGTGTGATGTGTTTAAATGGCCTACTACAACCACAGCAACTCGTAGATGGGTGGAGTTTGGCGGTCCAGTTATTATTGTTGGACGAATACTCGTGCATTCGGTAAATATGCTATGTTAACGTTAATCATTTCGTGAAAAAACTGGTTTTTCGCTGGCTGACGATTATTTCCCGATCACTGGAGTATTTTAGGACTACAGAAACTTTAGAGGATTATACAGGAGACATTTCCTCTACCGTATTCATCTCATCTTTATCCTGTATCCTTTCAATTATAAAATTGCTTGGAACTGAAATTTTTAGCAACTCGTCAAGATAACGAAAAAGCCTCTTGAAGGTGCTTCTCATTTAGAGGTCACCATCTGAAAAAAGTTAAAAGTCAACACAGAAAATTGAAACGAATGGCAAAGTGAAAGTGGCAAAAGCGGATTATATAAAACAATCAGTTAAGTCAAACCCAAAATTGAATAACCAACATGTTCCGACTAACATTTGCCTATCCAAAACTCATAAGTTAGCATCCACTGATGATTTCGCGTCCAAATATCTACCGCTATTTAGGGTTAGACCTATCACCAGCTGTGTAGACGGACCAACGTATAGAATAACATGGATTTTAGTCCTAATACTTAATGACTTTTAAAGCTTATTTCAGCCCACCTGAGGAACACCTAAATGTCTCTGGATCTTTTACGTAACACGTTGTCCTAACGGTTCGGACGTGATGGAGTCCTTTGAAGTTATCGCCCTTTGTACGAACGTGTCGAATGACTTCACTACGTGCAAGCCATCCTCGAATTCCTTATGCAACACGAAGGAAGAATAAACATGTATGGCTTTGACATTCAGCAGTTGATGTTGCTGTTAAAACAGTGCATAATCTGCTCACTCTTTAGGTGGTGCCGGAAGTGTTTGGCACAAATAGGAGGGTTATCAATGGGACAGCTACTGGTACCAAGCCTTGCCATTAAATTTATCTCTAGTTTCTAATGTCTACGAAACTGTTGCTCTTAGGGATAGATGTAGGAAAAATACCACGTCTTTATACCACCGAGCACTGAGTTCGGGCACGGTTTATTTGTTCTCTTACAAAGCGCTTCGGTGACGAATACATTGGTGAAACGGATAGACCGCTCTGCGATCATTTAGAAGAACGCCTTTTCGGTAAATTTCAAGTTAAACCAATTACTCTACTAGACACGCATAGGACACAGCGACATAACGGGGAAGATTTCGAGGTAGAACCTACCGTCCTCGCACATAAATCGAGAACCGCAGTGCGCAAGACTCTCGAAGCTTTCTGGATAAATCCCAAGAATCCGACAATGAACATCAGCGGGGAATATTCGTCATCACGCGTAATCTCACGCTGTATTCAAGACCGATATTTTAATGTGAGAGGCACATTACGCTTCCATATGAACCGTTCACGGTTGGTCTCTACGTGAATACTGAGTGAAGGACTCATAGGAAGTAGTGAGTCTGCGAAGAAGCTATTGCATTGATTGAAACCTTGGCTTAGTATTTTCTCTTTGTTATGTAGGTGCTTGGCCGAGTGGAGTACAGTCAACACAAGCTCTGAAGAAGGCGAAATCTGTCTAAACGCCGGCTTTACCGTAATAAGGAATAAAGCAAAGTCTCGTCTTTGCTTATCAAGAATGTAGTAAGTTATTTGAACAATGCCATAGGAAGTCGGTCCTAAAAGAAGTTAGACTTTTTAAATTTCTATTGAAACAGTGCAGCTGATAACTTAAAATATAAGAAAACGAGATAGGGTCCTGCTACACGAAATATCGCTTGTTCATTTGCTCTCGTGTTCGAAATATGAGCCATGAAGTAAGAAAAGGAGAGAAATATATGTCAGAGCCTCAAGAAAACGGGATTTTGTTGTGATGAAACAATAAACCGTCTGTCATGTACACAAATACTTAAAGAATCTACTCGTTTATTTTAGAAGTAATAGAATCAAAACTGCCCCAATGTGACCTGAAGTTGAATGTGACCATTATTTTCGCATAGTGTGACTCCCATTAAGGTCATGTCGTCAAGTAAAAAATAAAAGGATAAAGTTTAGAGCCTTGATCAATTCTTGAGGAATGCGCAAACATTCGACTCCATTAAGCATCGTTCGGAGGTGATTGAATGCATATCTGGCCTTTACCTACCCTACCTACCTACCGATGTATCGAGCCAGTGCCGCTATCCTCTCAGACAAGTCTGTTACCAATTTATCGACCCCCGGAGGGACGGAGAGCTTGGTGGGCCATGGACGCGGAGTTCGATTCTACGTGTGTGTTGCAGGGCGCCTCCCACCACTGCGCCACACGCGCCCTTATGTCGTCGAGTAAACGTCATATATTGGATCATAAAAATAACGACTTAATCATTGAAAGCTTTTAATATCTGTACATTAAAAGTGTTTGACGTTGATTCTTCTTTATTCAGAAACTAGCTAAGTTTCAATCATTACTCGACTTGTTAAGCTACCGCAAAATTCTTCTTAGTTTTTTTCTTCTTTTCTTCTTAGTTTTGTTTTTTGAGTCTTCTCAAACATATTTTCAAACTAAAGTCCTGTCTTATTTATGTACCGCACACCACTTCAAAACGTGAATTCCCGTTTCTCGTTTCTGCGTCATCGCTAATTTCTTAAAGATCGAAGATGGCGGGACAGGTTTCGGATTAGAGGTAAAGACATGAAAATGATGACTACTAAAAGAATTTAACTGGAGCAGATCGCTCTAATAATGATTCTGCAATTTATGCAGGTGTTAGAGGCTTAGGCATTAAAATTATTTTAAGACATCTCAAAGTAGTTAAAGCGTCGAAGAGAAGTCGGCACATGTGCTTTCGTAAATTGAACGAGTATCGAGCAGAGCATAAAGGTTTAGAAACTGTTCTATGTCTCTTATTCACAGTAATAATTATCTATTTTTAAAAAGTTGTAGCTATAAAGGAAACGAGCTTCCTACGAAAAAAAGTCGAAGAACGAGGAAGACGTTGAAGACGATGAACATCGTTGAAACAAAGATGAAAGATAGAAAGAGAAAGCAAAGAAAATCTTCATTCAAAAGACAAACTAGTAAATGCGGTAGATGATATCGACCAAAACTAAATTTTTGTAGTTTGAACAAACCATTCTGAGCCATCTTCCACAAAACAGTGTGTATTGTCGGAAAATCGAAAAACTACCCTAAGAATTTTAAAGGCTTGGACAACCTTTAGGAAGGACCATTTCTTTCGCATAAACAATCCTAACTATAAATCATGTCCTACACTGTAAGAGCTTGATGAAGTGTGATGAGGAACTTCGTCTTATACATGTACTACTTGTGGACACTTATCAGCAAAAGATTACTACCACTTTTCAAGCACACTGCTTCTTGGATGACTTTCTTAGGCTGCAGAATCGTAAGACTTCACTGAAGTCGAATAAAGAAGCCTGTAATAATATTTCGAAACCGACTTTCTCTAAACCTCGGTGTGACTAATCAATATGTATTCTTTTTTGATAACCTTGCACGAGGTTGATAAATATATTTATTTTCGGCTAACGTTTCGACGTCTTCGTCTTCCTCAGAGCCCATGATCCGAGTCGATGGTCCATGATTGTTGTTCGTCTCGACGTTGCAGCTTCGCCTTCGCGTCGTATACACGATGCTGATGGTGGATATACAATGATAGTGCCCGGTGGTAACAACTTGTGTTTCTTCCGGGCATACATCATTGCGCACATCGTGCAGAAGTCGGTGTTTTTATCAGCTAGCACAAAGCGTAGTAATGTATGAAAGGGCATCACTGAGTGGGGATGCCTCATTCGAGAAGATGGCTCACTGAGGAAGACCTGGCTCGACACGAAGGCGAAGCTGCAACGTCGAGACGAACAACATTCATAAACCATCGACTCGGATCATCGGCTCTGAGGAAGACGAAGACGTCGAAACGTTAGCCGAAAATAAATATGTTTATAACCTCGTCCAAGCTTATCAAGAAAGAATACGTAAAAAAGCCTGTATTTTGTCGTAGGAAATACAAGTAGAACTCCAACATATTTGGACTAAGATATGCACATTTGAAGTTAAAGGTTCGAAATTGAAAGGTTCGGCAACCTAATAATTCAACAAAAAGTCAATAACGTTAGGACTGATAACTATTTACTCTAGGTGACAATATTCTCCATTGTCACTGCTTTCTATGAACTATCATCTTTGCTACGGAAGAGTCTGAATTTTAAGAGTGATAAGTTTAGCCTCTCAGGATTCCCAAATGGGTACCTGTTTTTTCGTTAGCGCACCCGTACTAATTTGGTTAATTTCTTGCTCACGTGGCATACCACTAGATTGTCCACAAGATCTCCCTAGTCCTCCGGAAAAACGTTGCGCTGCTCCCTGAGTTTTTATGCTGATGCCGAATTGACTATTCAAAAATTGCTGGAAAAGCGGCTCGTTCGACGGGCTCGGAAAGATGGATCGCTTTCGCTGGCTCAGATTTGTGCCGTATGTTAATGAGACGACGGCTAGAATCGCGAGGTGTCATCTTACGATTCCGAAATTAACCAACTGGTGGCACGTACTCTTTAGTAGTGTCAAGTTCGTAAAACCAGTAATGGTCTGAAAATGTCCAATTTGATGTGATTTGTAACTTTTCGTGTTGGTGATTAACCGCTATTCTTCATTCCATCACTTCATATTGAATTAAGGCAGTGGTCTTTGTGACAATTCGGATGTGTTTAGAAATCCTTTATGAAATCAATCACTATCTTCTTTAAGTTCACTATTACCGGTATTGCTTCGTTGCTTTTTTTCGAAATGTTTGACAAATTTTCGCCTAAAGAATTTTTCGACGTCACAAATTCCTATCTCGGAGCTATTAAATGATAACTTATTGAGGCTCATCCTCCAAACGGTTTACCGCCTCATTATGGCCGAGAGGTATTCCTGGGTGTCGGGCTGCAATGTACAGCGGGGATCCATTCCTTCAATCCGGCGCTTCCATCAGAAAGGCCAGCAAGAGTAAACCAATACCAGAAGCCACCACCGTTTCGGTGTCAAGCTAATCGCATTGGGCGCGGCTCCCTGTAGTGGTGGCAACCTAGTAGGGAAAACTTTAGCATGCTGATCTCGGTCGTCCATTGAACCACAATAGTTAAACCAGCAAAACTCCGAGAATATGGAAATTATGTTGAGATCCGTACAACCAGCGAAGACGGGTCATCCAGGTATCTAAGTATCCAAGTATTTAGATTTATGGAATGAAATGCGTGACCATTCGGCTCTAAGGCATTTCCAGGAACGGTGTTTCCTGAATTATAGTTAATCAACCCGCTTCGACTGATTAATACAACAATATGTGGTATCTAAATGGGACCATAATCATCTCGATCCCACTAGGTCCATCCCTAACCGGCGTTGTCGATTCTTCTTTTCCTGTTCGTTCGCCCTTTGAGAGGACCGGGGGCGGCGACGATTTCGATTTGCTGTCGCTTCAACAGCTCGCCATCCAGACGACGAATGTCGGAAGCACCTGCACTCGAGAGGCGCTCATCTGCTGCCTTCGAGCGACGGCTGTTCAAAAAACGCTCACACCCCTGAGCGGAGACATCATCAAAATGGCATCCCAGCTCTGCAGAGGATGACCTGATCTCACCACTACGTCTTTGAATTCCCCACGGATTCATCCGCTGGCCAGTACGCCCGCAGATCATGCAGAAAATGCTAATCGTCTCCCGATCACCTTGACGCACGGATGTCGATGCCAGATGTCAATATGTCCTAAGAATTACATGAGACGTTCAACATCTCAATACCTGTTGATCATGAGCTTTTTCTACTTTAGATTTTATAGAAAAGTGTAAGGCTAATAGCTCGTTTCAATGAATCCATCTAATTTAAAAGCGTAAAAAAGACAAAATATGAATTCATTTGCTAACTTTTATGGGCTGACAAGCAGATCTCTATCGTGTAATGCATTATTCTTAGTGATAAGAAGCGGAATGGGATTTCTTATATTGGGATTCCCAAAGATTTTTCCACTGTTTGTATGGACAATTGTCCACCATACTCGCATATGAATGCCCAGGAAAGCCTAATTCAGCTGTGACTACTAGCTTAAGTATCAATCACTTTCTTTACTGCAACTAACTCAGTTAATCACAGTGTGAATTGAGCGTAAACTGCAAAAATTTCCATTTTTCTTGTTGACCATCAGACTTTCACAAAGGGACCCGGTTCACTCGACGAATACGAAGCGCATTACGCTTATCGCATGAAAGGCCCCTTAATTGTTTATTGCTTTTGGAAAGAGGATAGATACACAGGAAAAGTACAACCGTATTCAAATAGAAGGTTATCCGTTTTGGGGCTATGGGTATATTGAAGGAGATTGTCGCAGCAGTAGTGAACATCGACACCAATGAAACAAATCAAGCTTAGTGAAAACGTCAAGAAATCCTCGACGATCGTTGATTAGAGCACCAGGGATGTTGGTTCAAACAAAGACTAACCACTCGTCATAGTGAATCTCATACCAACACTACGGCTTCTAGGAAGATTTCTCGACACCGTCATAATTTAAATGATGTCTTTCTTCTTCAAAATACGATAAAAAACTACCTTTTGTGCTAGATTTTTCGAATTAAATGATGAAAACCTCGTTTTCCAATAGTTTCTGAAATTTTTTCGGTAATTAATCCCGTCACCAGGGTGAGATTGCGTTTCGCTATAACCGCTAGGACATTTCCTTTATTTCCAGAGGAGAAACATAAAGCAGATAACCTCCAGTTTAAAGTAACCCGAAACTGGATGAAGCATCAATTGTCTGCCAGTTGCCTGCTACAACTGTTTAAAGGATTTTGGATCTATGCATATTTATCGCTACTTGATATTTGTTCCTAATAATTAAGTTTGTATAGCGCAATGGTCAGAAGTATTCAGTATTAAAAACGTGGTCTTTGGTTCGACACCGAGACTCAATCTAATCAAGTTTTCCAACTTCTCTTTCTTGAAAAATTAAGACGAAACTTTCCTGGGAGATAACAGCACTAATATGACTTTTTTTGGGTTAATAAGTTTGAATAAAGTGTTGCTGCCAGGTTAGTACATGGTAGACCGCCGCAACTCACTGTACAACCCAAGCATGCATTCACTAACCTCTGCGATGGTACGAATGGAACTAAATTCACTAAATATTCTTCAAAAACTTTTTCAGAAGGTAATCGTTGTCGAGAACTTTATCATTTAACCTTTTAAGCTGGGCTTCTCTTCCTGGTCTGTTTGACATATCGATGTTACAGCTATGCCATTCATTGATCCAAATCCTTGAATCAAAAAATTCCCTTTCGTATAGCGTTAAAATAAATAATTTATTATAAAATACAAGAAACAACCTGGACACAAGTTCATGATATGGGGAAAATGATATTGTATATCACAATACACGGACTGAATGGTGAGAAGAGGCAATATAAAAGACAGCGGGGGATAATTTCCCATATATTTAAAGAAGTTCTACAACATCATAGAAAAATAAGAAAAAAGCTTCCTCTCTTTAATTCTGTCATCGTTTCGAAAGTGAAAAAGAGCTGGATATCCGGAACGAGGTTAGCGGGCCCGGCTAGGAAAATATGGCAAATTGAAATTAAGCTGAGGTTAAGAAGATTCTCAAAAATGGTCTCGTTGTCTCGATGAGATGAAAACTAGTACAGGATTACACTTCGGAAAGAAAAGAGAATACCGAAGTCTCACTAAGCCGTCAATAATATGCTCCGTTATGACTAGTTGACTTTCAGTTTATAATTTAATAGAAGAGTTGATATATTGATATATAGTGGGTCGATCTTTGATGAGTTCATCCTAAGAACTGTACACAATCCCTCAGAGTGGCTGTTTACCTTCTAATTGCTGTAAGATTGAGTAGGATATGCGCTGCTCTATGCTCGTCATTGACGGCTTCATGGGATCATTACAAGCAAATTCTCTGCCTCGTGAAGTCAAACCAATCAAACTAGCTTCATATTTTTCTGCTCATGATATCGAAACACTTAAGACCGCGAGATCTTAGTGAAGCATGCGAATCGAGAGCTTACGATAGACGAACTATAGGTCCTGATGGATCAATCAGAAGCTACCAGCCGGCCATTGGATGCATTTTCAATTCGTTGGAATACATTGACGGAAGTGGTTGATATCCACCCATATCGTGGTCGAAATCTGTGGGAATAAGGGAAGTGGGAATAGTGGGCACAATACCTCCACTGCCGCTACCAGCCATAGGAGACGTCCGTTCGCCAAAACCATCTGCAACAAAGATTTCTGGTTATGCTTTCATTATACGAAAGCTAATGAGAAAAAAGGAGACAGGCGTGGGTAAGGGTAACTAGTAACAATAATTGAAAGTGAGCAAGAGGAAGCTAGAACCTTGAGACAACGTAAGAAGGTAAAATATTCTGCTCGTTATTGATCGTTTCTTTATAGGGTTTTGCTAGAATAGTTCTTCGGCTATGCTTCTTCGCTTTTAGTTTGCACTCAAAATAGTTTTGAATAAAGAAACCCACTCAATTAACTTAAACTGACGAGGTAGTACTGAGGACGTATTGACCTTTTTCATTGTAATTTAAAATTCTCAGTCCTGTTTTGATTAGGGTATAAAGCAAATTGCTTTACTCTAGCTATAAATATTGCAGCATTTATGAATACCACAGTAATTCACCATGTACTAACGGATGAGGGGTGTCGGTTGCGACTGGAAACGCCGGCACAGGCGGAAGAGGTCCTCGTTCACTGTACGGATCACAGAAGAAACCAATCGGATGCTGACTAAAAAATCCAGGAGGAGGACCATCTGAAAATGCCTTGATGAATTTAAATTTCTATAACCCATAGAGCAAACGAAAAAAAATTTGGTTGGATCCGAAGAAACAGGATCCGTTCTGGATCAGCGAAAAATCGCAGAGCACTTGTATAAACATCACTGCTTTCCAGCTAGTCTCTTTCTCTACCCTTTTTCGTTTCGAATAAATCTTTTCCTCGTACTTGTTTTTTCCTAAATCCACTTCAGTGGAACATTATTTTAATAGTAGTGGATTCTTTACAAATGTTTAAATAGTACATAAACTGATTGGAGAACATTTAGCCCTTCCAGTATTATTGATTACCGTTTACAAAAAACGCTATCAATCAATCTTTAAAAATTGTAGATAATTGATTAGTTTAGTTAGCGAAACGGCAAACTAACTAAGATCTTTGCTCGTTCGCTGTTTTCATATGTGGGGCAATTCTTATCTGAAGCTCATCTTCTTCCCTTATAATCAAGTATAAACTAATTAAAAACCGTTAATGAGATAAACTGGGATAAACGTTAAAGCTAACAAAGATATTATCGAAAGAAAGACTAAAACCAAAGATAAAAAAGCTAATATAAATCTTCAAGTAGCTAGCCTTCAAAAGAATATCCCTGAATATGTAGGTTCGATTTGTCTGATTCAATGAAGTCAAGTCGTTTCGAAAATCAACAAGAAGCGAACCATTGGTATATCTACTTGATACGTGGACGACCCGTCATCACTTGTTGTGCGGGTCCCAGCATAATCACCATTTCTCGGAGATTTGCTGGTTAAGCCATTGTGGTTCCCTGGAATCCCGAGGTCAGCCTGGCCAAAGTCTGCCTCAGGTCGTCACCACAACAGGAAGTCGCAGCCCTTGTGGATCAGAAAGAGATTTGCCACCATGCAACTTTGATACCAGAACGGTGCTGGATCCTGGTATTGGTTTACTCTTAGCTAGACTTCCAGATGAAAACGCCGGACTCCTTCTCAGCTTGAGAGACCCTGCCAAAGGATGAACCCCCCGCTGCACATCGCAGTCCGACACCCCGAAACACCTCCCAACCACAATGAGGCGGTAAAACGTTAGGAGGGAACCATTGCTAATGTTGTATTAATTCCAGTTGAAGTCCTAGTTAGCCTTTAGCAATTTAAAGTCCTTATGCTTTGAAGTTCCCATTTGCTTGTCATTCCATAAGAACATCCCACCCTTTCTCTATCGATACCACTTTTCGTCGGGTGTGCATAATCCGAATTTTTCTCCTCAGACATAGATGAAATAGTAATCTATTCTGCTTTTGTTTATTTTCCTGCATCATATTCTAATATTCTATTCCAAAACTGCCTTCTAATTCTAATAAAAAAAAAAAAAAAATCTAATCATGTTTTGTCATTTTCTCCTCATTTCTGGCGTGTTCAGAGCTCAGTATTGGTAGTATAAAAACAACGATGCACTTCAATAGTCGCTCATTCCCTCCTTGACCCGAAAGGATCGGCATATCGGCGATGAAGTTTTGAAGTCGAATTCGTCCGGTTCTTTTCCTACATCAGCAACAACAGCAGCAGCAGATCATTGTGTCGTCGGCCAGATGCGCCACCACCCGACCCTAGCCGAAGTCAAGTGTTTTGACTCTTCAATGCTTAATCGAGCGCATATGGTCATCATCGGTTTACGGTGGTGGGCGATGGTGTCACCTGCGGTCCACGTATTATGACGCAATGCTCCGTAATCATCGCAATCAACCGCTCAGGCTGGCAATTGCATGTGCTATTCCCATACGGCTCATAGGTCACCAAAGGTCATCACTATGAGTTGCACATGAGGGTTCATAACCGCTGTGAGTCCCACTTGATGGTTCAGCACCACTATTGAGTCATACACAGGGGGTCATCATCGCTGTGAGTTGCACTCAACCGTTCAGCGCCATTACAAGCCACCATCATGGGCCTCAGTTAAGGGTATCGTCTTTTTGTATCTCCACTTTAGAATATCTTAAAGGTAATTTTCTTCAGTCAAAGATTTTGCTCAGTAATAGTTTTAGCAGAGACAATGGTTGCTTCACCCATCGACTAGTAATCTAATTTCTTCACAGTATCTCAACGATGGACGCGTGTACCGTAGTCGCCAGAGACACCATGGGCAAATTTGTACCAGACTTGTCTGGGAGGATAGCAGCACTGGCTCGATACATCGGTAGGCCACCGCGAGTCATTGTAAAGGCCAGATATGCATTCAATCACTTCCAACGATACTTAATGAAGTCGAATGTATGGCTCACTTATTCCTTATCTCAATGATTGATGAATACACAACAGAACCACTTATAGAAAACAGAATACTAGCACAACGTTGCTGAGATATTTCCAAACCTCTGTACCGCAGGTGTCTATGATGGGGAACGAACGCGCTATTGTCCTTTCCGGAGAGTAACGCGTTCACCACCACACCACCATATACGCCTGCGGTCCAGAGTTTTGCAAATATCTCAGCAACGTTGTGGTTGTATTTCGCTTAGTACCCCGCCGCGAAATTATAGTAGGCAGAAAATAAAAAGGTATAACAGAATACTAGGTTATTCACTGGTTGTTGTCTCAATCTTATTCTTTAGGCTACACTCGTCTTCAGTACTTCGACGATAGTTTTTCGAATTCGTTTTACTGGGAAAGAACTGGCAGACGATAAACTCTATGAGAGTTGGGGCTTTGTTCCCACTCCACTTACAAAAATCGAATTTTTTGATGCTGAACACAAAATACATCCCACAATGCTCCAGAAAATGTGTAGTTTAGAATTAAAATTTATGGAACTTCTTCTTCTGTGGAGCCGTTCTCTAAAAATATCCCTCAGAGGGAAAAATTCATCGTATTAGTAAAATAGATGCTCTTCTACCAGAACCACACAGCACGTTACATTGAAGAAACAAGGATCTGTCTCTGGCTTTTTAAAAAACTGTGTTTCTATAAAGTTATTCAAGTATTTGAATAATAGAATCGATGTTGATAAAGTATTACCATTGAATAATGGAAATTTTCTTTAAACCTAAGATATTTCATTGATTTATTATACAAGCTGACCTCGGGATTCCAGAGAACCACGATGCTTAAACCATTAAATCCCCGAAAAAGTGGAGGTTCTGCTGGGCCCGCACAACCAGTGAGGAGGGGGTATCCAAGCTTCCAAGTACACAGGAAGTTTTCTTGACGTCTAGTATTTAAATTTGTGAGTTTTTTCAGTCTCTATAAAAGTTTACTCTGCTCATTACTATACCTATCAAATTATCACTAATGCTACTATAATCGTTGTACGGTGTCAAAGTGTTCGTGTACAAAAGGTCTTAAGACCGGCAAAAACAGTACGTCGATGCTCTTTATCTAACTGGTTAGTGCAAGACTACAAAATTAAAGACCATCGTAGAACGAGCTTTCTGCTCTACCACCTCGTAAGTTAAGGAGAAAATCTCTACTAAATCTCTTATAAGTTAAGTAGGTGGAAGTAAGAGTAAGCGACGGTGACACCTGCTGGGAAAATGTCCTGACAGATTTCATCACGTGCACCTCGATTTCGTCTTGTTGGACGGAAACCGCCGAATCGTAACTGCTTCATTCGTCTCTCTTTACTGCGACGATTTTGAAACCAAACCTAAAATCATAATTTTTTATCTGTGACGATTGTTTTTACTCTGATCCCAAAGAAGTGATTCCCGTGAACATTTTCGAAGATTATTAAGCTAAAAAGCTTAATTCGAATAGAAATGTGCAGCTACAGCTAAAAAAAATGTAGATGTTTCCAGTATTGATCGATATTACTATAATGGACAAATTAAAACGGGTGGTAATCTAACACATTACTTTGTTAGTAACAGAGATAAGTCAATATCAAATGAATGCATTAGAAAGGTTTTGTGGGTGAAGGTTGACATTTGCTGATGTTTCACCGGGGTTAAATCGCTAGATGTAGGATTTCCGTTTTCTTTGATGTTAGGAAGATTAGATATTCAAGACATTTTAGTCTCAAGTATTACTTTACAAAAGGAGATAATAATATGATGGTTAGATATGAGAAGGATCGGTAAAAATCGATGAGATGTATAGTAAGGATCCGTAAAAATCGATAAGATACATATGAGAAGGATCGGTAAAAATAAATACTGTACACCTTAAGAGAGTCAGAATGGTGATGTTTGTCTTTTCTTATTCTTGAATTTCCTTACTCAATTTAGTCATAAGGGATCATAAGCAGATATTTCAGGACGTTAACCATTGTCTCCATATTTAATTAGAAAAATTCAATCCCTTGTGATGCTCATTAAGTAATAATCTTTGAAACTTTCCGAGGAGAAAACAAAGGATTCCGGAAAACGATCGATTTCTGAACTGGGACCAATTCACGATTTGCTCAATCTATCCAGATAATCTTCATATGGATTCCTATAAATACTTAGCAGTCGTTAGTTCCGTTGTCCCGCCGTTCTTATTACGAAACCCGACTTTCCTTTAAACTAAGAACAACTAATCAAATTGTATTTTTTCCAATACACTTTCTTTCATCAATAAGTTAACACGAGGCTGTTACCAAACAGTCACCACTTGCTACCAAAGGCTGCTAACACTTAAATGTCTAGCAATAACCTTGTGTTAGCTCATCACTGAGCGAAAGTACATCGAGTGTTCACACTAGAGTTAAATGAAAGCCCGTTTACGGTAGTATTTTTTCATCGACGACCTAACATAAGGTTGACAAAAACATTCGGCTGAAATACTTGTCGTTTGGAAAATTATTTAATCTAATAACCATAATCTATTACGTATCCAGTATAGCATAGTATTCAGTGCACATCAGTGAAAAGTCCTAAAACCGACTTTTCTTCAGCCTCGGTGTTGATCAGGAATACACCGTTTTCCTGATGAGTAAATATGAGGTTGTTATTGCAGCATTTATGAATTCACAATAGTCGATGTTTCGGCGGTTTCGCCTTCTTTAGATCCAAGAAAGGTTAAATTGATATACAACCCACTCGGACAAACGCTTTTATAACCTCGGTGGTTAAAACTTAAAACGTAATCTTTTCATTCGCATAATAGACAGCTTCTTTCATCATCAAGGATATCGGATCATTTCGTAGTCCAGCTTTCGATCACTGCTTTCTTACTGTAGGAACGATGACGAAAGCAGCGACAGCGGCCATGGAGGAGGTTGTGCCCTGTGGCTGATGCCTGCCGCTCTCCGGCTATTCTGCAAAGCTAAGCGCACGCGGATACGGTAATTGAATTGGCTTCCCGAGGGAGAAGCAGGTGAATTAAAGAGGGAAATGAGCTGTGGATGAGAGAGTGCTTCCGACCACGGAGACCCAAACACACTACCGAATCTAATCAACGATGACGGCCGGTGTGGTCGACGTCGTCGCCAGTGACGGGCAAAGCCGTGAGGATCAAGCACTGAGATGAGAGGAATTCTAGAACCACGTCTCACTCAGTAGTTCATACTGACGGTATCCTCTGCTTGGTCGTGGGCAAAAGTTCACATACGAAAACCACTGGAAAAACTGGAATTTTGACGATAGTAACTCCACAGCTGTCGATATGTACACTTCGAGAAAAGTGAATGAAGAAGGAATTTAAATATCAATATCATTATTGAAACCTCAAAATAACCACATCGTGACGACGAACATCTGTGGCGCATCAACTCGGATCAATCTGGTTCTGAAGAAGACGGACGGAGACGTTTGAAACGCTAGGTGAATAAGACTTCTACATCTACCTCGGGTTTCCTTAATAATCCAACAACACACTATTATGATTATTTATGCCGAAGCTGAATAATAGTCGGTTTTTAGAAGAATATTGTTAAAAGGCTCCTAGAAGGAATACAAAAAGGTCAATTTGCTTCTGTGTTAGTGTAATGGATCTCAAATTAGTAAGTTTTCTTTTATCTAAAAACAAAATGCGAACAGAACTTCGGTTGTAAAATAACATTTGATGGGATTCTCAACAAAGTTTTGCGCGGAGCATCACTTATCCACAAACATTTTGCTCTTTTATGTCACTAAAACCATCATTTATTCATACATTCTCATAAATTTGCAGCACAAAATTGGTTTTACAACTTTTGAGTACTTTTCATAAGCAAGATATAGTTCTATGATATCCGGTGTTAATCGATAAAACGACTACGTTTCCCGTGAACGAATGAGTCCTTCAGGATTTCACGGAAAGCTGAACTCCCAACGGAGCGCTCATCTGAATTGTCAGTGACAGGATCAGTCCGGATCTACGACCACAAGATATCTCACATTTGTGATGTCACGTCGTAAAAAAAAAAGCCATCTACAACTAAATTTTCCTTACGATTCTTTAAGATCTTCAAAGAGGCTTTCTTATTTTCTCTAAGCGTAAAAGATTCTTTCCTTCCAGGTTTAAAACCTTATAAATCTTTTTACGAGGAAGGATTGCACATATTTTCTATCTAATTAATGTCAACTGGATCCTGTAAAAAAAACCTCAACGAAAAAAAATCTGAAATGGAAAGTGGCAATGCTTCGGTTCTCATTGCACAACACCACTAAGTGCGAAATATTACCTTGGTATGTGTTTTTTCGCTTCCCATAACTCACATTGGCGGAAAATCTTAACATCAAAAATCCTCCCATCTCCTTCTTAGAAAAGAAGTACACGAAATACACTTAAATGCAATACAAAATGCGTAGGATAGATTTATATTCAAATTATGTGTTTCAGAAGCTGAGGAAGGTAAGGGGCCGAACCGTTAGCTGAACAAAGTTTTTTCGGTTTTCACCAGTCTCATGTTAGCAACCAATCAATAAAAGAATGCTTACAGATTATATATATTATGCACTTATTAGTTTAAATGCCCAGAAATCATAAATACTCTACGGTTGAGCGCTATTTACGGAGCCTAATTGAAACATTCAGTGCAGCTTTATATCGGTAGACAATCTCCTTTTCCTCCAAGTTTAAACTTTAACGACAGCCTGTTTCACTGGATTTCATATGAATGGGAATTGTATTCAAATATTCAAAAGAAGCAGTAGAACAACAGAAACAACAACGACGACGACGACAACAACAACAGTAACCTGTATGACCCGCATGTTGAGGCCGGTTTCCTGTGCCAGCTGTTCGCGAATATGTCGTGTCGGCTTCGGCGTTGAAGCAAAAGCGTTTTTTAACGTTTCTAACTGAAAATGCAGCATTAAAAAACTAGCACATAATGAAGAAAAACAAAATTCTTTCTCATAATATTCGAATGGGAGAAATCATAAAAAACTTTGATGCCGATCGATTTGGACGACTTGACGTCACCGAGTCGATAAAAGTATTGTTCAAGTTTGGGAAACGGACGAAACGGTTAGTCAGTAGAATTCCGTGAGAACCCACACAAATAGTACGAACTCTTACAGTATACCTTACCTATGAATCAATAATGTATTCCTTGGCAACCCCACACGATTGTTGCACACTGTAAGAGAATTTCGGGATAATAATGGAACGCCAGGGGAATTTTGCGATAGTGGGAAAGTGATGTCAAACTAGGCAGAACTAGGAACTGTTAGTGTTTTTGTTTGAAAACGTTTAAGAATTCTACAAAATGGGCAACAAAACAACAAATCTGTTGAATAAAAAAACGACTTTACGACTTTACGGATACCGATAACATTTACAAACTTTTTAAGTAGTCCAAGAAGCAGAAAAAAGAGTTCTTCAGATTTATCGCAAGAATTTGGCAACCCGAATATTCGAATAATCGAATAAGTCGAACAGTAAAAACGAAACAACTAGAGAAGTCTTGAACACTACAAGAAGCAGAGCTTAAGCCCGGCCCGGCAAGCACTTTGCACTTAACACTTAATACGGTAAGAAAAAATCGTTGTTCATTAGCGAAGGCGGATTTTTTGCAAACATTTTTGCCTACGCTATTTCCTCAGGTATCATCAAAATAAAATCCATAGAAAATGACTTTCTCTGGATGTTAGGCGAAGAAAATCCACCTGCTTAGCTTTAATCGTAGTTCGTGGCCCACGTCGTTTTGCTGCCGCTGCGGCGTCGTCTTTTCCTTCACTATCACCGACACCCATCTCATCAACGGGAACCTGTCAATGCCGAATGTTCTTGTGCATTTATTTATACATATTTATAGCTTCCAATCGTTGTTTGTCAACAAAAACTATCCCTTCATAACAAAACTCTTCTTTTCCAATATGATAATATTTGGTCAATTTATGAACGAGCACCAAAAAATCCGAAAGAAGGTACGCGAGACCGCCCCTTCATTGCTACTATCAACCTGGCCAGAAAATGTTATTCTATCAAACAGGCAAATAGTTCATTGCAATCTGCCCCGATTAATTGAAAGAAAAGTCTGTAGACTCACATCCTCTGAACCGTCAACGTTTTCTTCTTCAGCATCTGAATTGCAGCCCGAACTATTTGATACTGTAAATAGTGTCTTCATCGATTATACAAAACAAAAACAACTGGAAAATCAATCGAATGGAATACGAATGCTCTTATGAAAATCTTCCTGCATATACCCCCGCTGTTTATCAATACCCGGGATGACCAGATGAGCAAATAAAACGGGTTACTGTACTCATTAAGATTAGGAACAGAACATGGATTATCGTGGGCGGTTCTCCTATGATGCGGAAGACAGCTGATGATGACAAACCGCGCTCAGTATGATGGCAGTGGGAGTTGACCGGATTTTATGAATAAAAGAAGAAAAAATTGAAGTCTTGTAAAAATGGGTAAAAGGATTCTGTCATAATGTTTGAAAACGAAGCAAACAGTATTTGCACTTCACTAAATTTCCCTACTTTCCTTGCCACCATGAGAAACTTTAAAACAAACGAAGTTTGGAAGGATTAGCTTCAACAAAAGAAGTAACCAAATATCGTTTTCGAAACTAATGGAAACAGATGTGACTCGGGTTTTATATCCTATTAGTCAATTATCCACCGTACATAATCGTTGTTTTAAAAAGAGCTAAGAGGGCTGGCGCAACCTGAAACGGAAAAACCAAAAACCAAAACCAACCAAAAACCAAAAAACCAACCAAACCCGCAACCCAACCCAACCAACTGGCGCAACCTCAGTACTGTTGACGAATCACAATTTGACGTCCTAATCAAGGGTAACCATTCCCTGACAATCGTCTGACTAATCGATGAGAGCACTTTTTGCTTGATATATGGCGCATGCTTTTCTAAGATTTCGAGACATAGTAAGTCTAGAAAATGGTAAGCATCAAGCAACAAAAAATACTTGGTGAACATCATTTAAAGCGCAAAGTTACATTTACGCTTTTACTATCCAGATTTGAAGCCAAAAGGAATAGAAATCGTCTACCATAGTCAACCAAAATTTGGCTCATCAAAAAAAAAAATAACCCTTGCATTGACGTCGAAACTAGTGCATTTATATAGAGACATTTGATGAAAAGAAGTTAGGATTTCAATGCTTAAATTCTTTATATTCGGCTAATATAAAATCAGAGTATGAACTGTGAAGAAACTCATATTTATCCCTGTTTCCAGAGACAACTCTGTTTTTCTCCACAGAACAGAGTGCAGTTACGAAGCGTGGATGGTTACGCAAAAGCTGCTAAGCTTAAATCGAAACCGTCCAGAGTGGATTTTGAAGAAACGAGAGAAAATCATGAAAAAAAGCATTACAAGGCAAGAAAACCATCACATTTATCACAACTTTTCCAAGGAAACCATGGGAAAAGACATTACGAAACAGTGAAAAAGACCATCGACTTCATCACTTAGCTTTCCCCGCATTCCAGGCACTTCTATGCCACCTATCGATTCGGTACACTCATCTCGACTCAGTGTTTCTGTCGACGAGTGCTTTTTTTGTACAGAATTCGGAATAAAAGGCAGTAGTGGTGTGATTGGGCACAGTTGAGTGCTGAGCCTTTTGTGGCGCACGTCGCGCCCTGTCGATGGCGGCGAGAGTGGCCGCTTAGCGCCCGCTAAGCTCCGTCCCGACAACTTTTCCCGAATTTACATAATCTGCTTTTTATAGCTAGGTAGGTGGTTTTGTATAAAAGTGTACAATAAAGTATATCAAACTGTCATAGGGTACATACCTGGTCGATTCGATGTTGATGATGGTGTTGAGCTTTTGGTGGCATTTCGAAAATCTTGCTGACATACGAAACGATTTCCTTCGAGAATGTACAACTGAAAAGTTTCAACGTCTATTTCTAGCAGTAACAAGTGCAAAAGTAGTAGACCGTATTAATTACCACATCGAAGTAGTGGAAAGGGTAAAAAGCGGAGCAGTCAAGAAGATGCATATATGTATATATATATGTATATCCACATATATATACATGTGCATACACGTATATGTAGATATATATATATATATATATATAACGAAACTTTACTTGCGATGCCTACAAAGAAAATTCAATTTGCCTTGATGGTTTTAAAGTGAAATAAAAATCAAATTCGGAACTTAACGACGGAAGACCGATATTTTTTTGTTAGTAGTACTTTAATAGCTGGAGGATTTCAACCTGTCTTCAAACTCTAGAAAAATGAATATGTGTCTCAGTAATACATTGAGCGAACGAACTTTTACTAATCTTTTTAACATCACAATGCGACATCAAAACGCCACATTCACAGAGGAAATTGATTTCAACCTATGTTAGTAAACTTTTTAATACTTCATCACGGCCTGCCTACTGGTTTATCGACTCCTCGGGGATGGGAGTGCTGCGAGGTATCAAGCAGCGTGCGATCCATCTCAGGAATGAGATCAACCGAACGCTCACAAGTTTTAAACATCCATCCGGATTCCCAGCTACAAGTAACCTTATGCCAAGGCAGAGCATTTTGGGTTCCGTCCAGCAGTTTAGTAATAGTCGCAGAAGCAAAGATCCTCACACCAAAACTATGATACTTACCGCATTCGGAAGGCGAGCGGAGCTCCTACGTGGGAAACACTGGTGCTGGCTCGAGATAGGCCGGGTTAATGCCGATGCAGATTATCAACCTTGCGAATTTGTCATTTCAAGATTAGATTTAGCGAAACGTTATTGCTCAAAAGGACATCGAAATCGAGCTGAGCTATAACTTAACGGCGAAGTGGCACTAAAAACTCATCAGTGACAAGAAACATGACCTATCTCCAGATGTTATAAAGTGAAAGTATAAAACTAAAACCACAACCATTGACTGCCCCTGTCGGTTGGGTCTTCAGTTGCCCCTGGGAATATTTTCCGAAAAGATGAATAGCCATCCAGTGACTCTTCACACACACACACACACACACACACAAACACAAACACAATGTTCACAAATCGCCAAAGCGTTCGGATGAAACGACCTTTTTTACTAGGAGCACTGATAATTTTGAATTTTATTATTTACTGAAGTAAGTTAAGGAGTTTCGATCGTCGACAATTGTTGACGAAGTCCGTCTACCTTAGAGCTAATCTTTATAATTAGAAAAGGAAAAAAGAGGCAAATAAATGAAAAGGATGAAGAAGGAGTGATGATATGAAGAGGTCGAAGGAAACGCCATACGAAAAAAGAAAAATCTTTGCGAAAAGTATGAACCTCAAATACGAAACGCTAATGAAAAATCACATCCAGCAACGAACAGAATGAATAGTTACAAAGATCCTTCCATTACAAAGTTGGAAAGGGAAAGAGTTGAATTTAAGTGCATTACCTTGTAAATTTAAGTCTTAGACCTTTACAATAGTATGTAAGATACAATGAAAACTGCTAAAATTGTTAGATAGAACAAGAAAATCCACGAAATCCATGATGGGAATCAAATTAAAAAGGTATCTCCTCACCTGCTCCCCGGTATCAAGTCTTCGTTGACAAATCGAACACTGAAAGCACTGAATGTGAAACACCTTATCACGAGCTTTTCTCACTAAGTCCTCTTTCTCAAGTGCACCATCGCAACCAGCACAACGTTGGCCGTATCGCCTATAAAAAGAATAAACGAAAGCATTTCTCTTCGTTGTTTCAGCTTTACGACTTTATTCTAGAGGTTATCATCTTACTAGTTATGTTGTTAAAGTACTTAGTTATTAAGACAGACAGTAAAGACCTGGTGAAGTCAATTCGGCAAAGAATCAGTCCGTCTCTGCTGAAACAGGTGTCGGTCATCGGTAATAGACAGTCTGAACATCGCAAACATGCCTGATGCCATGACTTCCCAACGACGTTGAACACATATCTTGAGAACGAATTATTGTTTTTATATCTAAGTTCCTGTAAAGTTCTATAACCTGCTCATCTATCTCTTCTTATCTCCTTTTGAAGCAAACTAAACATGATACTAACATTTCGTATTTGAATGATTTCTATGCGAAGATGCTGCATTCGCTTTTTTTATGAAGCACATAAACTCCATCTCTTGTAGACAACATCTAGGAAAATGCACTAAGTTCTCATTATGCCTGCTATACGATTCTTTGACAGCTTTTTACTTTTTGATCTTTAACAGTCACAACTGATCCTGGGTCCCCAGGGAACCACAATGGCTCAACCGGCGAGTCTCCAAAAATGGAAAAGTGGAGATTGTGCTGGCGCCCGCACAACTAGTAAAAGCAGGTCGTCCAGGTATACAAATATAGTCACAACTGTGAATTTTTCTTTCGACCTCTAACATTTAGCGACGAAAAGATCGTTATTGCTCCATAGGTTTTATATTCTATTATAGGAAAAAGATTATTCTATGAAGTCAAACCCCATGAAGATTTGTATAACGCTTGCAAACCTCTTTCCTTTTAACCATCAGCTGGGTGGTTAAGAAATTTGTTAAATCTGTTAAAACAGTTGAAAATGAAGAAAAATTAGTCCTTAAGGATTCTTACATTCCATTGGTGACTTATGTACAAAAACAGAAATAAAGGATTTAATTTAATTGTAAACATTTAAACACTGGAAAATGAAATTACAGTCAACTTCAACAGTTCAAAATCTGTAGTGACTGGTTATCACACAAGAACAAGAGGCTCAGAAATGAGTTTCCACTAGAAGTTGGATAACTGGCGGTTAGCCGACTGGTCAAACCGACGGTGGAACGTAGAATGATGTCCAGGCTCGAAAGGAATGGTCATTTTTTCTCATACACAATAAATCAAAGGTGAAATAGAAATCTGAAGCACGGATCGCCGAGAGCAAAACGATGGCCCATTCCCCGCGGGGAGTATTCATCATCGGCCAGAGTGAGGAGTGAATACTAACGGAAGCTGGCAAGAATCTCGTAACTCACTGTGGTGTTGTCGCTTCTAAGAGTATAGAAAAGAAACTCGACAAACATCGAAAAGAAAGTCTCAAATCAAGTTATAAAGTCTCTAAATTCACTCGGAGGTGTTCAAGGTGTTGTTAAATAGTAGAAAAACACAATGTGAGAATAATGGAAAGCTTGTATGATGAAAAGGCTAAAAAACGGCAATAGGGATAAACTGAGTACTGCGAGAAAAGTACACTTACTTACTTAACACTTGAATGGCCCGTTCTCACTGGTTGTGCGGGCCGCAGCATAACCTCCATTTTTCGGAGATTTGCTGGTTAAGCCATTGTGTTTCCCTGGAATCCCGATGTAAGCCTAGCCAAAGTCTGCCCCAGAAAAGTACAGCACCACCGAAATGGTAGGCCATAGAATGAGGAACATAGTTCTTATTCTTTTCAAAGAAACGATTTTCAGAATACTATCACCTAAGAGATGATTAGACAAGATTTCTGTAAAAGCGGGCATAGTTCATCTGGTTCAACGAGTTGCTTACTCTTTCTGGAGTACTAGATAGCTCCAAAAAGTGAACCATTACTCAAATGATAGCCATAATGAGTAGAAAATGTCCAAAAAAAATACAGTGGCCATTCAAATGGGTTCAACACAAGGCAAAGTAGTTCTTTGGCGAATTTAGCAGATTTACCTACGCTGATGACGACAGTAATTGAAAACAGTGGATTAAGATGGAATGTCAATATCGCTGACTAGAGCGCCAAACAAGCTGCTGCACACATTCAATTACCAGTTGTTGATTGAATATGAGTGAGGGAGCGAGAGAGGGATAGAGGTGTTTTTAACGGCAACTCAGCTCTAGACCAGGATAACCCAGTATGAACCATGACGAACTCAACGACTCAAATACCAGTAACTACCGTATCTCACCTGTCGAGAATTGGTTGAGCACAGGCAGCGCACTCGTTCATGCCTCTGTATGCTCGTCACGTGGGCGTGGTCAGCCCGGCATGTGGATACGGTACCTTGTCTTGGCCGAGAGGGGCGGGGTCCTTGTTGAGTCGACACCTCGAACGACCAGTGCAGGGGCAGATGGGGCTGATCAGAGGCCGGACCGATGGCAGACCAATACTTTATGGTGTGAAAGTGAGGCATAAGCGCGTTGGAACGTAAGGATGCATGTTACTTCGGCAACCATACCATATTGCCAGACGAGTGGAAAATTTCTATTACGCGATGCCATTATTCTGAGAGGAAGAAAATCGTCCAGATGGATATTCCGGACTCAGCTTCAAAACCAAAGTCATAATCGAGTTTCTCTTTACACTACTGTAATCGCAATTCGATAGATGAAACAAGGAGAAAATATAAGCAGATGAAGGAAAGTAAGAGAAAAGGGAACAGGTCTTTCCAATCATTGCATTGAATTATTATTAAAGGAATTAATAGTCACTGTGGGTCATGCAGGCTAATGAAATAACGGAACCTTCCACTCCATGTGTACAATGTTCAAGACAATTATTTTCGCGCAGGCTAGGGATCTTTAGATAGCTATAGAGCGCGTGTAGCGCAGTTGTTGGATGCGCCGCTGCGACACACACGCAGAATCGATCCCTGCGCCCATGGCCCACCAAGTCCTCCATCCTCTGGGATCGGCAAATTGGTACTAGTCTGGAAGGATAGCAGCACTGGCTCGATACATCGGTAGTCTACCGCGAGTCATTGTAAAGGTCAGATATGCACTCAATCATCTTCAAAGATACTTAATGAGGTCGGATGCATGGCGCATCCCTCAGGGATTGATCAACGCCAAGAGCTCTATCCTCTTTTTACAGATCTTTATTTCCATATCAGACAATGCCAGTTTTTATCATTATCGGTGAAATCCTACCAATGCAAAACTACGAGAACAAAGCTCTGGTTAAGCAGTCAATAACCCGAAAACGCTTAGTCTCATTAAATAAAATCAATAATCCAGAGAACCTAGTTGACTCACATGCCAGTTCTTTTCTATAGCATTGAGGAAACACTACAAAATATTTGCTTAACAATAGACATCCAGCGAGAAAATCTTTGCAAACCTCAATTTACACCTCATATTTTAGTTGTAACTAAAGCACGGTTAACATGAGGAATAACGACAGATCCGTTACGAATGATTGGAATGTACAAAGACATCAAATACAGAAAGCCAAACAGGTAAACATATTCTCAAAAGTAGATGATCCACTGTGTACTGTACTGGAGAGAATTAAGGCGTTAGAAAAAAAAATAAAAAATCGAGCAGAGCAAAAAAAATACGTGTAATAAACTATTGTCATACTGCCACGACCGACTTTCTATTAACCTCGGCATTGATCAAGTGATTTTCTTCGTATTTTTGTTAATTTTGTAACACCTCGCGTTTGCTCAACAAAAATACGAAGAAAATCAACTACGACGCTTCTTAACTTCTATCGGAGAGTCGTCGTACATCTCCGAACTCAAGCCTTCTTTTCCCGCAGAATCAGCAACAATGACACTACTGCCTGACATTGGCTGCTGTTCACCTTCCTTCTTCTCCTCTTGCTGCTCTTCACTTTCCTTCCCCTCCTCCTCCTTCTTCTCCACGTTTTTCGTTGTTTTCTTCCGGAAAGCGAACAATAAGTACATACAAAACGCCTCCCATTCTGATTTGGACAGCGTCCCCTGAAATTAATCACATAATTTTTTTTCTACACCATGTGAAAATCTGACAACCTTGACTCATTTCCGCTTCTCTTACATCTAACCGTACAACAGATTTTAAGAACAAGAAGAACCTCAGCAAAATTAATCGAGTGGCAAGAACCGCTTTCTTTTCTTTCACATTCTTTCCAAAGTAAAACAGTCAGTCCAACACTACTTACATACAACAAAGCCTCAACTGATGAAATGAACAATCGAACTAGAAGAACAAAATGTATTAAAAGAAACAAACGTTGGGATGAAAGTCAGACATTAAAAGAAATAAAGCCTTGAATGAAAGTAAGAATTTATCGAGAACTCCAGTGGTGTGGATGAATGTGCAGTTGCACACTTGAAATAATCTTTATATAACGATAAAGGTTAACGATATCTTATGTAGACGTCACTCACAATACGTGGAGACTGCTTAGAGTCCAACGATTTCAGGAATTCCTTCGCTTGGTGATATTCTGACTCGTCAGCTGACAACTTGGCACCATTTCTAGCTGGATACATTTCCAAACCCTCAAATGATTTTGACGATAAAACAATGAAGAACAAAAAACACAGACAAGAAACTGGTTAAGATCGAGACATTAAGAGTGACACTTATTTGCTTTACAACAAGAACCTGTAAAATAGCATAATATAATAGAATATTTCTTTGGAAAACAGAATACGAAATATTCTAACAGTTCCATCTATAATAAAAAAAAAAACTATACAACCACCATATCAAAGCTTACCTGCATTCTACTCAATAGGTGCCTCCCATTAGTTTCCCAGTGTTCAAGAGCCTCTGGGAATCGCCTCATAAATATCAGTTCCATGTCTAATTCTTCTAATAGACTGCGAAAAAAAAAAGTAATTAGCACAGTATTATTTTTAAAATGATATCAATCACATAGAAGAAAGGGAAAAGAAGAACTCTCAAGTCCATACAGCCCACGAGCCTAGAAAAATACACACGAGAACTTCTACAAATGACGCTTTCTGGCTTCATCTCAAATCCAGAGAGCGACCTTAACCCTTAGGCATATTTCTATAATCCTTTTCTGTTGGATAACATGACTTCTAACTATGTAGGTACCAAACCAGACAACACTGTCCACTGATATTAAGGCTAATTAGGAAGACAACTTCCAAAACGAAATTTCACCAACACTTAACAAAAATTTGACGTAAATGCATGAATAGTGTACTAGTTCATCCATCACTGTCCGTTTTTTGTTCCAAATCCTCAAACTACGAGAATTTTCTCGGAACTTCAAATAGAAAAAAAACAGTACTCTAGTCTCGTCAACCTCATGTGAATCATTTACTAGGTAAACAACAAAAAAATGAAGAAAAAGCAGTGACTAGAAAAGTTAACAGCAAATCTATTCTACTACAGAACAACTTTGATAACTGTCATTCTTACAGTGAATTTTCCAACCAGTACTCTTTCCAAAAACTCTCGTTCTTAACATTGTTTTTTCCATTTCGATTCTCCGGTCGTCAATCACGCACTCCATCAAAGTCATCAACGGTCGACTCGGAAGCTCTCGTATCACCTTCAAGCATCTGACAAGGTCTTTACGTATATATGGGTTGTGTGTACGCGTGTGTGTACGTGGTGTGTGTGAGTGGTGTGTGCGTGGTGTGTGTGCGTGTGTGTGTGTGCGCGTGTGTGTATGTATATGTGTACATGTCGATGTGTGTGGATAAGCGTGTATATATGCGTGTGTCTACGTGAGAATGTGTATGCGTATCTGTGTGTGTGTGTAGTGTGTGTGTATGTGTGTGTGCATACGTGTGTATGTGGATATGGGTATGTGTGTGTGTGTGTGTGTGTGGTTCTCTCGCCTCTTATCTGCCTATAACACACCGCCTAGCCGCTAATTGTTTGGCATGGCTGGCGCTGAATAACCGAGCGATAAATCACCACGAAAAACTGCCCGACGATCAACCAAATCCGCACAACCCTAGTAGCTCTGTCATCGGAAAACTTCCTTTTAACCCATGACCTTCTCTTGTTGAAGATCCGAAAAAAAGATGGTAATACAAATTCGGATAGCAATCAATAACATCGACTAGAAAAAAGAAGAAAAAAGCGAACCAACAGCAAAAAAAATTTCAATCAAATCTCTGCAAATCGGCGTCCATTTAGACACTTCTTTTCCTAGTTATACGGCTCTAAGACAAGCGCATGCGATCAAAAAAGAATTGATAATAATTAAAAATGCAAGCCTTAAATAGGGATAGACCTTGAAGGTTAGCTGTGGGAACTTCTTGGTCAGATTCGTCCGAAAACCGTTCAAAAAAGTTTTCACATACGAAAGACTACAATGAAAGAGTATGGAAGACGCAGTTAACAAATCAATAGAAATTTCAAGACTGAATTGAAGAAGTCGTTGAAACATTTAAGGGAAAAGGCGGTTTATAAATAATAATAACAACAGAAAAGTTCAAACTGAACTAGTATTAGCAAGAAATCTCTGTAAATTTTAACAATCTACTTTTATTGAGCAGTGCATGCATCAACTTTACCAAGCTCTACACATCGTAGAATAAATAACGCTTATTTTAATACAATAACACGTGTCCAGTTGATATATTCACGGAATATCTTTGAAAATATTAACAGAAACCATATATTTAGATAATAAAGTCGAGCATTAAAAAAGTTACTAAATGAAACTGGAAAAACTAGCTAAGAGAAACGCAAGGGCCTCCGTGGTGCAGTGTGTAACACGCGAGCCCCAGAAGAGGGTAATCGTGGCTCGATCTGTCCCAGGGTCCAAGTTTTGCGAACATCTCAGCATCATTGTGGTGGTAATTTACATCATATCCGGCCGTGAAAAATTATAGTAGGCGGAAAGTAGAAGGTTAACACTGTTACTAAATGAATATCGAAAAGCCCAATACAGAAATGTTACATTAAATACTATCGACCAGAGTTAGATGTCAGTTTCAACAATGTAGATTTGCTTAAACGCTTATCATCGTTCCATTGGACCTTTGAAATACATGTATCATGTAGAG
This sequence comes from Angiostrongylus costaricensis, assembly GCA_900624975.1. Lineage (NCBI taxonomy): Eukaryota > Metazoa > Nematoda > Chromadorea > Rhabditida > Metastrongylidae > Angiostrongylus > Angiostrongylus costaricensis. Next base: position 122,148 of record UYYA01004023.1, on the reverse strand, counting down.
AGATTCGACTAACGAATAGGGCTACTGTAACAGACAAACCAGCGGCTACCGTACACCGTCGTCGCCGTGGCCGCTAAACTGGTTAGGTCCCGCTGACTGTAATCAACGTCCGTCTAAGATTCGATTCTACTTCGGTTTTTTTCCGTACTTTTTCATGCATCGCTACGAGATTGGTGCTCATCGCATCACTGACATACAAGTACCTGCCGTTATTGTTTCTACACTTATGCAATGGGTTTCGAACGTCACGAACGATGAAAAACCTGAAACCAGCCTAGACACGACCTCAAACGTCTGCTTAGTTATTTTCGGAACAACGCCACGATTTTACCAAAGAAGAAGGCGAACTAGATGTCCAGTTAATGAAAGACTTAGGAATAAAATTTATAAAATAAATTAACGAATACAATTTACTATTACAGTGATAACTCGGTCGTAAACGTTACCATTATATCCTTGAGCTTATGACAATCCAAACAATCTTTAAAGGCTGCCACACTACAAACATCACAAAATCGAAGAATTCACTATGAATTTTTCTAGTTCTTGGTTTATTTTTCTCGCCATACCATCTTGGACCATTTCGACAACCTATAACCTCGATCATCTTTGCGTTATTGGTGGGCGTACCAAGAAAACCTGCACTCCTTGTCGCGTACTCGAGCATCAAAATGGCGTCTGCTTACTCTACGAACGCAAAAAAGTATAACATATTTCGTATAAAATCGCTTGTTTTGATCCCTTTCGCTTCGCTGCGAGTTTTCGTCGAATCAACAATGAGCGGATAATAGTCTACACATGTGAGTAATGATAACAAATGTACGGAAATTACAAGTTGATCAGACAGAGCCGAGAACAAGAACCTCATATCTGAATCCAACTGCGCCCTCTGATAAGCATTACACAAGTTCGCTCATAGTCCATCTATAACTCACATGTCCGCCACCTGGGTGCGGACCACGTTGCGTCGCAATTGGCTCGTGGTCCTATAACTGAGGCAAATCCCAGGATAGCCAAATATGTTTAACTAACGAATGGTGCAGAGGTTTTGAGATAATATTTCATAACACTTCGACACAGTGCAAAATCTCATCCTCTTAACTAACTCATTCGATAATAACAATGTAATATCCTCTCACAGTGTTTAATTTCCTTCACACATCGCTCGTTATAGTTAACCGATACTGGCCACCTGAAGCATCAGCCTAAAGAGCAGAGTTACTCAATCTGACTATCGCTCTCAGGTAAAATCAGACTATTTTTAGCATCAGCTATGAGAAAAAATTTTGTGACTAACTGGAAAACAACGGCAATCGCGTGAGATAGTTTTCAATGCCAAGCAACAAGTACCTGGAACACCGCCGTACCAGACACGTCACAACAATTGGTGAGAATCAGAAGCGCCACGGAAAAACCGTGCAAATGAATTACTTCATAGTAATCAAATATCCAAGTCACATAATTATGGGGTAAAGATAACACCGAAAAATCACTTCCAGAGTGAATTAGTAAACAACAGTAATTCAGCCGGTTTTAGCACTAAATTAGTCTTCGAATAACACTTTTTCTTTCCTAAGTAAATAAAAGATTTATTGACCTCAATTCTAACCATTTACTACTTTTATACTACGATTACGGTGCGTGTGACGTAGTGGTCGGAGGCGCCCTGCAACACACACGCGGAATTGATCCACGCGCCCATGGATAACCAAGTCTTCCATCCCTCGGGGTCCTCAAATTGGTACCAGATTTGTCTGGAAGGTTGGCAGCACTGGTTCGATACACTGGTAGACTACTGCGGGTCATTGTAAAGGCCAGATGTACATTCAGTCACCTTCAAACGATGCTTAATGAAGTCGAATGCATGGCGCATCCCTCAAGGACTGATCAACGCCGAGAGCTTTATCCTTTATTTTACTTTTTATAATACGATCAGCAAATATGAATTAAGGTAATTGAGATCGCCATATGAATTACTTACATTCTGGATAGCCAAGTTACTACCGTCATTCAACAAGAATTTCGTCTCATACCGACCATTCCAATAACCGAACTAGTAAAGCTTCATTTTAGTTCAAATATCGTATTTAACATTGTTGGACAACATAAAACCACGTGGTAATGCAGCCGATTCTAATTTCATCAGTCGACAAGGAAACGACGCATATTATCACCAACTACCACATTACCATCGGAAACGATCATTGCCTCATAATAAGTGGATTTCATTCAGAAACTTACCATAGATAGTCAGAAAAATTTGTTATGGAAGTAGAAGTTAAACTTTTGGACGGATATATCATTATGCAACACCACTGCTTTAAACAAATGCCAAAATATTTTCCGTAACAGAAGACAAAGACATAAAGATAAAATCAGCAACTAGGCCAAATCACTTGAAAGTCCTTAAAGTGATAGAAAATATGACAAAATAACTAAAACGAACACAAGATTTGAGGATGTCTGTTTCGTTTAAAAGCTTAGGTTTTTACTAATGTGATACTGGTTTGTTATTTTCTAAACCAGCATCTCGAATAGCACACAACACCATGCGCTCTATAATGTACAACAAAGTGTTTCTAATGTCATTGTACCTAGTACTGTTGTAACAATAATAATATTAATGGAATTAATAATAAATAATATTAAATGATAAGGGATTAAGAGCTCGACGTTGATCAATCCCTAAGGGATGCGCCTTGCGTACGACTTTACTAAGCAACGTAGAGGCAACTGAATGCATATCTGGCCTATACAATGACTTGCACTGCCCTACCGACGTCTCAAGTCAGTGTTGCTATCTTCCAAGACGAGTTTGGTACCAATTTGCCGCCCCTGAAGAAAAGTAAGGCGTAATGAGTCCGAAACTCGGGATCGAATGGTACCGGACTTGTCTGGGATGATAAAAACGCCGACTTGACACATTAGGCCACCACAAGTAATTGTACAAACCAGATATGCACTAAATCAACTCTTCGATGCAATGAATGGAGTCGAATGCATGGCACACTTCTCAGGGATTGATCGACGCCGAAAGCTTTATTCTCTGTCCTCTACATGTCCCTCGATAAGAACCCTAACTACACGTATTTTTCCGACAGCTACATTATTTGAGGAGATGAGGAATTAACAAAACTTTAAAATAAATCTATTGCTCTAGACATCCATAATTTTCTAAAACACTTCTATAGGACCTCCAATAACTTTAACCTAATTGTGGTTTACCAACACTTACATTTGATGAGTTGAGACCTTGAAAAACTTGTAGAATAAATCTATCACTCTAAGCACATTCACAATTTTCTAGAACATTTGTCTTAGAATATCTGACTTAAAATCTTAAAAAATAGTGATACAACATGGTCTTTTAGGAAGGAATTTTTGACGCAAGCGTCAGCAACCACACACATTGACGACGCATTGAAATACACGATCGTGTACTTCTGGACGAAATCTCACTACACCGTTTTAATTTTCGAAATACGAGCGTCGAAGACAACAAGAAGAAAACACATCACTGAGCTCTAGAAACCTAGTGTTTATCACTGTGAAGTAAATAAATCTATGTCATATTGCTAAAAATGTGTAGATTCTAGTATTCTACATTTGAATAGTGATGCAGGTTTGCTTAAATTTAAAGAAGCCAACCGTTAATCGCTGCGTACGAATTAAAATCAATGTGTTCGGAAGTGGAGATGTTAGGTTAGCGACTACGAGAATTCGGTATGGTATTGTATGAAAGAAGTGGAAGAGATCTGGAAGCTCACTGCCTGTTCTTTAATACTATGCTTTCACTGCCAGCAATTTGTTCAACTATAAAAAATTCTAACAGTATTCTTTTAGGCATGAATTACCACAAATTTCATTAATTACGAGTGGTAGGCAACGTAGTAGAAATCAAAACTGTGCTTAACATAGTAAACAAAAACGTCATAGACTATTCAAAAAACCAAACTCTCACAAAGGATAAAAAGGATAAAGCTCACCGCGTTGATCAACCCCTGAGGGATGTACCATGCATTCGACTTCATTAAGCACGGTCGGAGCTAATTAAATGCATATCTGGCCTTTACAATAACTCGCGGTGGCCTACCGATGTATCCAGCCAGCGCTGCTATCCTCCCAAACAAGTCTGGTACCAGTTTGCCGACCCCTGAGGGATTGGAGGCTCGGAGAACCACTGAGGCGGGGATCGATCCCATATGGGTATTGCAGGGCGCCTCCGACCACTGCGCTACACGCGTCCTAACTCTAATGCCTCTCACACCTACCAGTATAAAACTTTCGATAATTCATATCCAAAAGCGCAAAATGATACAAAAAGGATTCATTTTCACCTAGTAGCCAGATTTAAGCATTTCTACAAGGTCACAATTTCCGTATCCACTAACTCAATAATACTAGTAAGAAGAAGTAATCCTGCATGAAGTTCAAATGTGAAAAGATGAAAAGTATTATGATAACTTACTGCATCACCAGTGGGAAGTACGCAAGGAACTCTGGACAATTCACTTGACTATCCAATGTAAAGTGGAATTTTGCACCAAACAGCGGAGGACTCTGAAGCTCGTCCTTATTGTCGTATCGTATAGTGCAAACTGAGTTCCGAAATTCACCATCGTTTTCGCGAACAGACCATCTAAAATAATGACAGTTATCTTAAAAATTTATTTGATCATTTAATCAAACTCATCAATCTCTTAAAAATATGCGTATTAAAAAGTTATGAATTTTAAACTTGAGCAATAAATGCCAGAAAAGAGAACAGCATGGGAAAGTTCAAGACATATTGGCAATACACTCATAGAAAACATGAAAATGAGCGCCTTTATTGACATTTTTTCTACTTAAAATATATAAGATTCACGAGTAATGGCTGATAACAAGTGTAACGAGCAAAATAATGTGCACCAGAGCTTCTCTGCGTAGCCCATAATGCACTGTTTTACTTACTTGCTTGCACACTTGCATGGCCCGTCTTCACTGTTTGTGTGGACAACAACATAATTTCCACTTTTTCGAAGCTTTGCTCGAGTAGCCATTGTGGTTTCCTGGAATCCCGAGGTCAACCTGGCCAAAATCTGCCCCACGTCGTCACCACCACAGGAAAACGCCGGCTCTTGTAGATTACAGAGATTTGCCACCATGCGACTAGTTTCATACCAGGACGGTGGTGGATCCTGGCATTGGTTTACTTTTAACTAGGCTTTGTGATGGAAACGCCCGGCTCTTCATCAGCTTGTGAGATACCGCCGCGGGACGAATGTCCTCGCTGTACATCGCAACCCGACACCCAGGAACACCTCCCAGCCACGATGTGGCGGTAAACCGTTGGGAAGAAGGTAATGTTTTTGTTTCTAAAAATATAAAAGTGCTCTCAAACTTGTTCATTACAATTGCAATTTATAATTCCAGCAGAAGAGACCAACAATCGATTTCGAAAAAAAAACGCTTCAAATCGCAGTCGAAAGAAAAAAGATTTTGTTCATGGTCTAATTTACAACACCCACTTTATGCGACTACTTCTTTTTTCCCTTTTCACGGGAAACAAAATCAACCACAGATTCTTGAATACTGTGAAGAGTTCGCCTACAGTTTCCTAGAAAGAAAAAAATGTCTTGTCGAATGGTCGGGAAGATCAGAAGCGAAATTTACATAAGAGCCGCTCACGGCACGACGTCATTTTTTCTGGGAGATTTTCAAGGCGAATCGCAACATAACGAATCGATCAGCGCTTGAGGAAAAAAGGCCACCGTGAGAAAGAAAAAACAAATGTCAGATGGGCTTTATGTAGCAATCTGGCCTCATACGTTTCAGTTCGCTTCCGGTTGCTCCGTTTTCCAGAATTCTCAATTAAATACCCAGGATTTTTTCGTTAACCATTGATCTAGTTCATGTCACGAAGGAGCGATATCCATGAGCACTGCGCTTTCCATTGCAAAGGAATTACCACGCATATCAAGCGATCTTTTTCTTAGTAAATATTACTTTGAGGTAGGTGCATGCAGCGCAGTAATTAGAAGTGCTCTGCAATAGAATGGTGGTCTTTGGCTCGATACCGCATCTTGGGCTACCCAAGTCTTCCATTATTACGAGGTCGGCAAGTTGGTAAGAGACATGTCTGAGAGTATTACACCACTGAGTTGGTACATCGGTTAGCAACGGCAAGTCACTGTGTAGGCCAGATATGTATTCAATCACCTCTCACCACAACTGATAAAGTCGAACGCATGGCGCATCCGTTAGGGATTGATCAGCACCAAAAGATTTACCCCTATCTTTCTAGAAGAGCAAAGTGCTAAAAGTCTTCATAAAAGAGTTGCTACAAGAAACGCTTTACAATATTAAATATTACCACCAGTGTTACAAAATAAAACAGTGATGTTAAACAGTTAGTAACCAGTCTGCTAAATATTATTAATCGTTCCCTACTATCAATAACCGCCGTTCGAATCCAGAGTACGACATGGTAGGTAATTTCTACGTGAACACGTCTCCCATGTGAATCATGCACTGTCCACACATCTGGGAACGTGAAATCACCCTGTTCGCGCAATTGGGGACCGGCGGCGAATGCAAAAGCTGAGGCGGATCGTGAAAACATGAGCACGAAAAACCAAATGCAGCCATAAGAGGACACTACGACGGAAACCATGAAGATGAAATTATTTAGAAACGGTTGGGGGTTTTCCTTCACGCAAGAAGCATAAAACGAAAAAGATCTGTAAAATTAGTATTTTGTGTAATAACACGCAAAACAATTCCTATCAACGCATTCGACTTGAAGTATCTCATCATATATATATATATATATATATATATATATACGTATACAACCGTATACATATACATTGTACATATATATATGTACATATATATATATATGTGTACATATATATATATATATATATGTACATATATTTACACGACTCGTCTTCACATCTACTGTGCAGATCCCAGCACTTATTGCATTTGATTCGTTTACTCGAATTCATCGTCCATGAAGGTCTTCGGTCTTCGAAGTTCTTCGCTGATGTTTGAAGATTGTCGTCTATATGAATGTTTAAATGCTGCTCAAATCGATTGCCTTTGGAGTCCTGGATGACCGAGCTACAGGGCTTCCACTTGAATTGGATTGTTATCATAGTTATCCGGTTTTTCCCCGAGAGGTTACCGAATTGATGGGCTCGTAGCACGGTTGAATCAGTACAATGCTCGTGATGAATGGCATATGCACTGGTACGCTAGCTGACCCCTATATACATCTATACATATATATGCGCATATATAAACCAGAAACCAATATCAGGACTCACCACCGTTCTAGAATCAAACCAGATATATATATATATATACATATATGTATACATACACACATACATATACATGCATACATTGTGTGTATCTACATATGTAGATATCTTTGGTGAGAACGGAAACCCTGTAAATGAACCACTTAAATAGTTCTGCTTTTTCACCTTTGTGAATCTGCAACAGTGTCAAAGAAACAACTTAATGAAAGGTGAAAATATTAGAATCGTATGGAGCACATAGGTTTGTGGCTTGTATTGAGGAGAGAACCAAAAAAGAATGGACCCTTATGCAGTCACAACCGAGTCATTAACGCAGATGACTTCCACGGGACGATGGCTTTACGAAAATCTGTGTTCGCTCCTCAGTGGCCAAATTTTCATAGCAATGAATTTAGGTAAAAAGTATACTTCTGTCCACAGTGTTTCATTTGATGATTAACCCCACTTCATCACTTTTCTGCTTTGTAAAAAAAAGCAAAAAAATACCGCACAGTAGGTGCACAATATGTGCCAGATACGAAATGGGTGTCCTACATCGAGAAATATGCATCCGAGCTGGTAAACTGATTCAACTCTCGTAATTTGATCTCTGCTTCAATACAGTGTCCATTACACAGCCGCTCTGAATTATGGGAACCTTTAAGGTAGAGTAGGATCTAAAAAATACATTGTCTGCCACGAGTCGTCTCAACGTCATTGACATATAGCCATGCGCAAGCGAACAACGCAACCGCTTTAAAAACGAATGGCTGGTCCGAAACAACTACAGTGGTTTCGTACATCTAGGTACCAAAGAGTTTAACATAATTCATGGAACAAAAAAAAACTTGTGGAAATCAGATCAAGTGAATTCGAAAAATCGACAGGCAATATTTCAGCACTTTTTCAAGCAATATATAGTATATCCATAGCTAAATCCCTCCCACATAATTTTAATTCCATTTGGAATTGTTTTTAAAAAATTAAAGTTAAAAAAATTAATTTTAAATTTTAATTATGAATTTGAAAAAACCTTCACATATGTCTCTCATGTAAGAAACCCGATGCTGTTTAGTTCCAAGTCTACAGAGAATGCACCTAGGAGTATGTTCGATGTCAAACATGAACCAAAAGCGAATTAATATGATAAGCTACGTGCGAGTACCTTCGTAATAAAAAGAGTAAAAATAGAGAAGTATGACGCCATCCAGTTCATATCTCTAAAGGAAGAGGAATTTACTGAGTAATTTCAAGGCTCGGAAGGGATTAGTTGTACAGGCAACCGTTCCAGTCACTCATTAATTAATGAGACTAGCTTACATCCATACTTCCATATTCTAAAGATTTCAGTTTTACACATACAAACACAACCAGTCTTTCATATTTACTCTGCGGATCCCAGCACTTCTCGCATTCGATTCGTTTCTTCGCATCCATCACTTGGTCTTCCAACTGTTGACTGTGGTTATGGTTTATGCTTGAAGATTCTCTTTTCGTTACGAATGTCGCTGAATGTTCGTCGAGCCGATTCCCCCTGGAGTCCTAAGATAGCCGGGCTAGAGCATTCCCGCTTGGAATGCGCAGAGTGAATTTTTCCCCGAAGAAGTCCACCAACAACTTCCAGACCACGGAGGGATGAGAGGCTCAGTGGGCACGAAGCGGGATCGAACCAGCACCGCGCTCGTGATGATAGGTACCACATTCATTGCGCTATCCACTCCGTAGATTTCCATTTTACACACAACAATAATCACTGTCTTTAAAGTACGCATAAGAACAGTAATTAGTATAGCAACCATTAGACCACAGATAGGTTAGGGTAAAACGAATCATCGTGGAAGAGAAAGTTCGCAAGACTTTGCTCTATCATATTTCTTAAAACTGTTCAATGAAACCTCCCAACGGTTTACCGCCTCGTCGTGGCTGCGAGGTGTTCCTGGGTGCCGGGCAGCGATGTAAAGCGGAGGAATTCATCCCGCCGGTAAGGTCCCACGAGCTGAAAAGGAGTCCGGCGTTTCCACCATGAAGCCCAGCTAAAAATAAACCAATACCAGGATCCACGACCGCTCTAGAATCAAACTAGTCACATGATGGCAAATCTCCATCTGATCCACAAGGATGACGACTGCCTTTGGTGGTGACGACCAGAGGCAGACATTCGCTAAGCTGAACTCGGAACTCTAGGGTAAAACAATGGCTAAACCAGCAAAACTCCGAAAAAGTGGAGATTATGCTGAGGCCCGGACAACTGGTGAGGACGGTCCGTCCAAGTATAAAAGTAATTGCCATGAAATGCGATGACTATGCACATGTTAACTAGATCACCATGGGAATGGCTAGAAAAACTTACACAATTCTTTCAGCATCCGGTAGAGTTCCAATCAAATATCCACCCGGACGGAGAGTTTCTGTTGCATTACGTAAGAATGTACGAGCCGACTGTTCATCAATAAACGAATAATGAAGAGCGAATTGACAACTAACAAGATCGAACTCTGAATGGCTTGAAATTTTCGACTTCAGATTTTCCTGAAAAGTTCTTGATATTAAAATATTGAAAAGAACCTAATACGCAAAAAAGGGATACATGGATATTCAAAGGAGGAAAATATATTACGAAATGAGCAACACCCTGTGAGGAACATTTGCCAGAAAATGTTAAAAAAATAAGTCATATAGGTATTCTCTGCTTAGAGCGCATATAATAATAGCAAGTAAGAACACTCCGAAGACAGCAACGGCCTATCAGAAGAGCTTTCTTAATGGCAATAAATTTTAAGGCTAAATCATCCCTCCCTACCTTACAACAATCCGCATGAACGAACTCTGCGGAAAACAAACCATATCGCTCACGTTGCAGCATCTGTTTGTACCTCTCCTCTGCATGATGTAAAGAAACTTTCGCAACGTCTGAAGGATATAAAATGTAACAAACAACGAAGTCACAGCAAAGCCATTACCAACCAGCCATCACAATGCTCTCGATATTTGCCACTTTCCATTTCCGAAGATCTCCACCTTTCCCACAAGCGAGATCAAGTACTCGCGGACGAAGCAAACTGCTTGAACTCTCTTCTCGAAGCAAAGAAAGCACTTCGCCTGGAAAAAAGTAGTATAATCTAGAAGACAAAGCAATCACCTGTATCACCTGTAGTCCCGTTGATCGTCGAGTGACTCGAGCGGGCGCCAGTAAATCTTCCATTTTTCCCTGTCGCGTGCAAGAGTAGCCCAGTGGGTTCTGACCGCTCTTGGTACTCATCGAGCATCATATTTTTCTTCTAGGCTCCCCGTCAAGAACACTGACTATTGGGTCGGTGGTCTTCCTGCAGTGCGTTTAACATCCAGAGAAATCCAGTTACTAACGGCTCCTGCCCATCGGCTGTCATTCATACGCATTACGTGTCCGACTCACCTTATCTTCGACTGTTTGGCGTATAGAACGACGTCTTTGACTTTTGACCGTTGACGCAGATCAGAGCTTCGGATCCCATCCCTTACTTGTGTGAAACAGGATACTCCTAGCACCGTCCTTTCGACTGCGCGTTCGATAATGCTGAGTGACCTTTCATCCTGCTTATGCAGCGACCAGGTTTCTGACGCACACGTTAGGGCAGAAAGTACCGTTCAGTCGAAAAGGTGGGCATGGAGTCGGGTATTCTTTGTTTTCTTCACTACATCCTCGATGCTCTTAAAAGCTCCCCAAGCCGCTCGTTTTCTTCTGCTCAACTCTGGAGCTAGGTCGTTCATCATATTAATTTTTTGACCTAGATAGATATGACTGGAGCATTCGGAGATATTCGTTCTGTTGAGCGTGAATGGGGCATGGAAACCAATCCGTTCTTCATGAAGATCGTTTTTGTGACAATTAGTCGAAGATCAACCTTTCCAGAGGCTTTATCAAAGTCGGCAAGCATACGTTCCGCTTGGCCAATGTTTGGTGTTATAAGGACGACGCCATCAGCAAAGCGAAGATGGTGTAACTGCCGACCGTCGATTCTCACTCCCATATTATACCATTCCAGTTTTCGTATGACATTCTGGAGGGTGGCAGCAAATAATTTTGGTGAAATGGTATCGCCTTGCCTAACTCCTCTTTTGACGACAATGTTAATATCGTTGTAGAATCTTGGTTGTGAAACTTTTGTACAGCTCACGAAGAATCTTTATGTACTGAGTAGGGACTCCTCCATTATCAAGGACTTCCAAGACTGATTCTATCTCAACTGAATCAAAGGCTTTCTGTAAATCGATGAAAGTGAGACAGAGCGGTCTTATGTACACTCGCGATACTTCAATGAACCTTGTTATCGTATAGATGCGGTCCATCGTAAAAAATCCTTTTCGAGACCCTGCTTGCTCACATGGTTGCCCATCGTCTAGTGTTCTGTAAATCCTGTTTAGGATGACTTGAATGAAAAGTTTGTAGACGACAGAAGTAAACAGATTGGGCGATAGTTGCCGATATCGTGCAGGTCACTCTTCTTGAACAATAACACGGTCTTGCTGGTCTTCCACTGAGTAGGGACCTTGCATTCAGACAGGTAACGTGTGAAAAGCCGAGCCAGCGTGTTTACAAGGACTGGCGGAAGGTTCTTCAGGTGCTCTGGTCTTATCCTGTCCTGGCCTAGTGCTGTTCGATTTTTCACCGACGAAATGGCATGCCGGATTTCGGAAGGGAGAACCGGCGGTACAACATATCCATCCTCCTTTATTTAATATGACGGAAGGTGGACGTGGTTATCGAAGAGATCCGAGTAGTATTCGTGAATGATTTTCTCCATTGCCTTTCTGGAAGCTGTAACTGTTCCGTCTGGGCGCCGGAGTGCAATCATTTTGGTCTCATAATTGATGAAGCTTCGGTGGGCTTTCCGAATGCTTTTACCAGCCTCTGCAGTTTCGGCCATTACTACTGCTCTTCTCTCTCTAAGATCTTCTTTTATCCCCTCTCTGCATTGTTTTGCAAGTTCGGACGTTAATTCGCGGTTCCCAGCAGCTCGTGCGAATCCACGCTGACGTATCAGCATAAACTCAGATAGCCGCTCACCCTATCCCTTCCATTCTAATCCGTCGGTCCCATTCTGACGTTCTTCTTGGTCCAATCTTGGCGTTGAAATCTCCAATGATGACCTTGAAGCAAGTCCATATAGCACGCTTCGACTTCTTCTTCATCATAGTTTGATGTCGGCGCGTAAATGACGAAGATTGTCAAAGCCGTAATTGACCCACGTGTTTTCAACCGTAAACGTCCGATTCGGGTTGTAAGTTGTTTAAATTAATCGATGTTCATGGACAAACATGTGTTGACGAGAACGCCGACGCTGCCGACTCCTCTACTGTCGTATGTTCCGAGGAACAATTCTCTCTTGTGTCATAGACGGCGTTGAAAGGACGGCGTCTTCTCGTCTCGGCTAGGCCGATGAAGTCGTACCTTATCTTCATGCTTGCATGAGCTAGTCTTCTATCGAGGACTCGGATGCAAGTATACGTGCATTGTAAGTACAGATCGTCACCTTAGCTCTTCGTGGTCCAGGCAGCTTCCATTGGCCCTGAGATTTTAGCAGCCTCTCCGTACTCGTCCTACCCAACGCTGCCGAATTGGGGGCTCTTTCGGAGTCAGGGGAATGAGGCCCGTTTTTTTTAAACTCTGTTTAGCATTTTGATACCCACTTATAGCTTGCTGGGCTCTGAACGTGGAGGCTGAGTATACTCACGGGTGTCTTGTCATTCTCTCCCAGAGTGGACATGTAGCTCATTTGTTGGAGACGACTCCAAACTGGCTCTCATATACTTCCCAGCCACATGATTGCAGGTTTTTGGCCGAATTGATTCGTAGAATGCAATCCGCATAAGCAAAAACGCACCCACACACGCATGCATGAATACGCGAAGCAAATACAAAAAGTATGTGCCAAATCAGGGCAGCAGAAACAGGAAGTCCGTACCCTGGATCCACCTGCGTCACAGGGAAGCAAAGGTCGCTTTTGGTCCGCGATTAACCCCCTATCCGCCACCTGAGGACGCGCCACGTAGCCTCGCGACTAACCGGCTCGAGATCCCTCATACGAGGGAGATCCGTGGGACAAAGTAATAGCACGGAAAAATAACCGAGAAACGGTAGGACATTGTTAAAAACGGTTCCTTCCCTGAAAAAGACTACATAACAGTAATATCGTTCCACACCTTGAAAAATAATAGAAAAATTCAAGTGCAGCAATCGCTGGACATATCTGCGCATTAAAATGACATTGCTGAGCCTCGATCAAAACCGAAGTGACGATACTATTTCACCCGAGCTTATTACGCCGAGTTTTACAAAGACACTGCTATTAGCACTAGTAGCACTAGTGATAAATATTAGCAACATAGAGCAGCGGATGCTTTGCAGTAAAAATTGATAAGGGATGAAAGGATGGAGCTCTCGGCGTTGATCAATCCCTGAAGGATGCGCCATGCATTCGATTTCATTTAGCATCGTTGGAGGTGATTGAACGCATATCTGGCATAGCAATGACTTGCGGTGGCCTACCGAAGTATCGAGACAGTGCTGCTATCCTCCCAGACAAGTGTGGTACCAATTTGCCGACCCCGGAGGGATGGAGGGCTGGTTGAGCCACGAGCACGAAGATCGATTGCACGTGTGTGTTGCAATGCGCCTCCGACCACTGCGCCACACGCACCATTTAAATATTGAAAATACACAGTAATTAAAAATAGTCCCAACCTCCGAATACTGAATTTTCAACAAGAAAGAAGGAAGAACTAAGGATCTCACGTATCAATTCGCTCTTCATCCAGTTGTTCAAATTTCTCATGTAGAAAATACGGCTATCAGCTCGACCAACGATATCTTCTTGTCGAACCGAATTGTAATGGTCGGCCACAGTGTCCGAACTCATCTGTTAGGTGCATAGATATTATGAAAAGAAGAAAATAGAGAAAAACAGAAAAGATCGATAGTCTTCGCGGCTGCATATCGATGATATCCAGTGGAACTCGACTCTTTGCAAAGGATGTAGGTGTCTTTTTATCACAAAATTGACATAGCAAGAAAAAACACTGAATTACAATGCATATACATAATATTATACAGAGAAACATGCATATATTACAGCTCACTCGGCCACAATAACATTTAAGCATGCCAGATGTAATCTGGAGCTTTGAGACAAAGTGATGAATACCTAGAAGTCATTCCTCACAAGCACTTTTCTTCTGCGGAACATTTGTCTGCAACACGGGAATGTAGGGATCTTCCTCATTGTCGCTATTAGACGACGCACTATCACTAAAATGTAAGACATCATGAACGCTTACTTAAAAATACCAATCACATTTCTTTTTCAAATTCTCTAAGAAAATTCTGTACTTTCACAACGTTAATCTTTTACTTACTGCCTACTGTAATTCTTTACGACAAGATGTAATGTGAAATTTAACCACAATGGTGCCGAGATATTTGCAAAACTCCGGAAGGGGTAATAAGGCGTTCGTTCCCCACCGGAGACATCTAGGGTCCGGTGTTTTGCAAATATCTCAGTATCGTTGTGGTTGCATTTCTGCATTTTCAATCCTTGTATCACATTAAGTTGCCTAATTCCTAATTATCATAGGTTTCAGCGAAAATTTTCAGGCCCCAAATTTTCGGTGAAGTATTCTGGAGATTTCATACCTATCATTCAATAGAATGCCAACAAAATGCAGAGAAATCTGGGAAAACATACAATATGCGACAAATGGGTAAGTAGAAATCAAAATTTTTCTCAATAATGCGAAATTACTGAAAATCGATGGATATGTTTGTACCAAACGCATGCAGAAGTTTCCCTGATCACTGCAAAAGAAGTTTAGAAGGAAACAGATGGAAAGGAAATGCACAGAAAAAGAAGGAAAGCTAAGGAGACGAATGAAGGGTTCAGATAGATTCTTCACTAACAGACAAAACTGGTAGAAAATCAAGAAAAGTCCAACACCCTACCTGGATAAGAAACTAAGTAAGAAAGAAAACAAATGACTGCTCTTCAAATTTGCCGCTAGATAGCAGAGTTAAAATAGTGTGCAAAAGTAGCACACCTACATGACGAAAACGGGTTACAAATGGGGAAAACGGAGAAACGTTTTTTGTTCATAATTAAATAATAAAGGATAAAGCTCTTTGCGTTGAATAATCCCTAAAGGCTGCGTCATGCATTTAACTTCACTAAGCATCGTTGGAAATGCCCGAATGCATATCTGGCCTATGCAATGACTCGCGGTGGCCTACCGATGTATCGAGCCTGTGCTGCTGTCCTCCCAGAGATGTCTGATACAAATTTGCAGAACCAGAAGGTTGGATGATGGGACATGGGCGCGGAGATCGCTCCCATGTGTTGCAGGGCGCCTCCGACCACTGCGCTACATGCGTCCATTTTTGTTCATAACTTAATAAAGTGTGGATGGGGCCAAAGAACCACTTATTTTAAATAATATCCTGCTAATTGAAAAGTTCACAAGACCATAGTCGTTCTTGACAAGTAGGAAATTTTCGGAGAACACACCTTGAAGCTTCATAAGTGCCAATACCAGGTATAGTACCGATAATTCTCATTGCAGACACAGTATTCTGATAGGTAATCGGAGCAACGCTCGAGTTCTCTTCGACACGTGGTACTTTGTGAGCAGAGTTCTCACCGTTACTACCTGTCCTAAAACATCTAACATCATCAAATACTCTTATAACGTTCCTGCTGAGAAAGGAAGTGCAGCAGTGATCTGCCATAAAACGGTGCTATGAATAGAACTAACGATTTCCTCTTTATAGCCGAAGATAATATAGCAGCTTGTTTGGATATTTGTGGACGATCTTCTTTAGGTACGACCTTAAGTTGAGACACTGTTGGGTGTTCAACAAGATTCTGCTGATTTCGAGCAAGTGCTGCTTCTCGAAGTGCTTCTTCTTCCTCCTAAAATCGCTTGAAGCTGTAAGAATAACAAATCCAGGACTCTAATAACCACTGGAGAGTTGACTGAACTGCAAAGACAAAGTAGACTGAGATGACACCAAAAAAAGGTCAAAAAGCAAACATACCTTCTTAGCCCTTCGAATCTCCGCAGCCTTCAATTCATCTACCCGAGCGAGAAAGTCGCTTTCATCCTCATCAATCCCTCGTATCATGTTTTCTAGAAATATCCAACTCTCAGACAGAATACCAAAGACGGGGATGGTACTCAGAACAAAAAAAGGCCGAAGGACTCAATCTAAAAAAAGGATGAAAGACTAAAAGAGCAAGGAATTACTGACTCACAGCATGCCACCGATGAGCATCCGGCTTCTGCTCATATAAGTGAAAAAACTTTGGAAATAAAAGCTAAAAATAAGCAAAATCCACTTACTAAACCTCCTAGCTTCGTCGAGTTCTGCCTGCTTAGCCTCCTTATTGTCCCTCAGCTGTTCATAGAGCGATTTATTGCAGACTTCAGGTTCTGGTGCTGCTGTATCGAACAGATTAGTTCTTATATCGATATAAACAAGATGGACTATATTAAATAGCCTTTAGTGATTACACATCTGAAAGTATAACACAACCAACTCAATGGATCTTCTGGCTTTCGAACCCGTTCCCATTCTTCTTGACGCTTCTTGCGCATCTCTTCTAACTCACTCGATGTGATAAATCCGCTCGACATCTTCAAAACTTGAAATTCACCACACGAACATCAGATGTATGTGTAATTATACCATATTTCTAGGTGTGCTAACGAAACTAACAGCTCAATGGGATTTTGAAATAAACCTTCGTCATTATTTACTAACTAGCGCGTACCTTACATGACCGCTCCTGTAGACTGAAGTGCTCTAATCCAAAACCAAATAGGATTGCGAGAAACTCGTACTAAAACTGAATATCCGAAGCAAGCAGTTTTATGTCGGGACGAGTTCACTCGCATTACAACCTTTGGTTTGCGCCTGGTTTCCTGCTCGTCTTGTAGTTGTAGTGATCCTGGACTTTCTATGGACTTACGAATTGTTTGTGGACCCTATAAATTTGCTCAAGGAGGAAAGGATAGCCTGAATTGATGGATTTCGCTTTCAGGATTTGTCGATAAGAACTACCTTTGGTCGAGGATTTCAAGACTAATCATAGTTCTGTAATCTTTTGATCGCCTGTTGCGAAATCCTTCAGATTTGTTTTGTAGTTGTGCTGTCATCGATTATCAACCTCGTAAGCTCAACAATTTAAACACAGGTTCATTAGTCATACCGAGCTTAAAGGAAAGTTGATTCATGAAGTCGTTAAGGCTTCTCATAAATATCTTCATTTGGATGAAGTTGTGATTTTAACCTTTTATTTGCTACCTATCGCAATTTTTCACGGCAGAGTATGGTGTGAAACACAACCACGGCGATGCTGATATATTCGCAGAGCTTCGACCCTGGTCCAGATTGTACCACGATTACCCTTTTCGGGGGGTCGCGCATTACGCGCTGCACGACTAGGCCTTTGCTTTTCGTTGCTCTCATCTAGTTTCCTACCTAACACTGCCGTCAGCAACCACTCGTCGCCGGGATTGATTTGAGGAGCAGAGATCGGCATTGAACCCCTGGAAACGGTAATCGTGGTTCGATCTGTCCCGAGGGGTCCAAGTTTTGTGATAATTTCAGCATCACTGAGGTTGTGATTCTCTGTTAGTCCAGCCACCGCAGCAAATATCATCTATATGCGTTGATTTTTATACAAATACTAATGCTTACTATACTTGTCTATCAATGGCTAGGGGTTGGCCCAAGTTAAACATGTTATCTTAAGCGTAACTCCTGTCTTCTTGTTCTCGGCTTTCAAAGCAGATCGCAATGAGTGCCCTCCAAGGAAACTGGGTGGTTTCGAAATTATGAATTATGAAATAATTCATATCCTGAATCTATGTAGAAAATTTCGTTGAGGTACCGTTCCAGTAGCTTCTTGGGTTCTTTTGTTTTGTATAATGTCCTCAAGTGCCGAATACTCTTATGATCGTGTTTCCATACCTAAACCTAGCCAATAATAGAAAGGGATGATACCACTTCGCTTGCCCATATCTTTCTTGCAGCTTAAGATCTGGAGCACAACCACAACGATGCTGAAATATTCGCAAAACTTGGATCTTAGGCGAGATCGAACCATAATCCTTTCCAGTGGCTCGCGTATTACGCACTGCACCACGGAGACCCTTGCTTTGCGTTTCTCTCAACTGGTATTCTACCTAACGCTGCTGTCAGCAATATAAGGATTGTTGGAAAGTTTTGGAATAACTGCTTCACTGATATTTCGTTTTCAGTTCAAAAATCCATGATATATCTGATAAGGTTGCTATATATGCTGTTCACAAGTTTGACGGATCATTCCGTTTATCCACACTTTACTCTTGTGTTCTGGCTGTTCTTCATTTCCATCGACATCAGTCGAAGCGTTTTCTCACGAGTTTTGCTTTCAAAGTACTAACGATAGATTATCTTTATTCGTCCAGTGAACTCGTTAGAGTTTTGCATTGTTTGTTTTCTTTGACGACATTGCAATAAAGTTAGTTTGGAGTTTTTCATTTCTTAAGTATCACACATCCATTTTCTAGACTAAAGACAATGGACCGTCCTCGCCGAAATGTCCAGACTGGCTTTTCTAGTGTCCTACGGCTGAGTCGAACACCTTTTCCGTCTGTTAGTAGCTATATCGCAATCAGTTTATTCATTTCATTTATCGCCCTCGCTAACGTCTTGAGTGTATTCAAGTCTCAACCTGAGGTTAGTTTAATCATTTTGGGAATAGTTTTGACGTGGAAGGATATTTTCCTTCCAGTCACTTTTTGTTTACAGCCTATTCTTTTTTTTCATGGCAGGGTGTGGTGTCAAATGTAACCACAGTGATGCTGAGATATTTATTTATATGTTCTTATAAACTGATCTTTAGCTGATGCGAGGTTGGTATAGGTTTTCGTTGTTGTTGTTGGTGGTGTTGTTATTCGATGGTCTTCCTCAGAGCCTAGACGTATTTTATATTGGAATACTTTAATTATTCGGTAAAAAAAAGGCTAAAGTATTAATGAAGGTCAAACGTTTAAATAGATGCAATATTGAACAGAAAGGCTAGAAAGAAAGAATACCTAGAAATAAAGTAGCTCTGAGGAAGGCGAAATCGCCGAAACGTCAACCATCGACCAACAACACCAACGGCAACGATAACGAAGACCTATGCCAACCTCGCATCAGCTAAAGAAGATCAGTTTATATGATCGTGTAAATAAATATATCAACTATCTATGCCGAGGTTTATACAAAGTCGGTGTTTTGGGTTATTAAGATGCTGAGATATTTGCAAAACCCCGGATCACAGACCTCTGCTGTGGGGATCGAACCTCGTTACTATCCTTCCGGGGGTAACGTGTTCACCACCACCCCATACAGGTTCTTCGTTTCGCCTCTCTCTCGGGCGTTTTTCAACGTACTGGCGCTATTTACCCTGTTAATAACTTTCAGATTCGAGCGCTCTTACGGGAGGAAATACTAAATAGCTCTCTAGCGTTCACATATGATTCAAAAAATTTGGAGTACCTTTCTTCTCTTACTGTTGTTCAACTTCTTCAGTATATAAAAGGCAACAGTCCTCTTATTTGGGTGAGTACTACTCGATTCTTGTGTGGTCGTTGTTTATGTTTTCTCCTGATTGCGCTACTTCTTATTTCAGGTTTCTATTAACACGTATTTTGCTCTCCTTGCAATTCTTGTCAAATTTTTGGTTAAACTAACGTTTAAAGAGCTTACTCGTCAAGAAGAGGTTATTGCACGTCACGGCTTCTTATCCTTCCTCATGTTCAGGTCTATTCCCTCTTTCTATGTCATCTAACTCTTACTTTCCTGTTATTCTAAATAGACTTTTGTTAAAGCAGTAGTACTCTGAAGTATTTTAGCGTCGTATTTTTGTCTGTTGTGGCCGGTGCTCATCAGTCCCATCGAGTCTTACCGTGGCTAATATGGTTCGGAATTATTGGATTTATGACAGTTCTCCATGATATAACGTACCAGCGATTCAAGTTTGTAAGTAAAATTCCATTTTGTTCTTTTATTAGCTGTTTGTCGCGTTCATCTACAATTTGGTCTACTTACTTGCATACTTGGATGGTCCGTCTTCACTGGTCGTGCGGACCCCAGCACAATCTCTATTTTGTCGGAGTTGCTGATTTATACGTTACGGCTCCTTGGAGTCGAGAGCCTGGCCAAAGCCTGCCCCAGGTCGTCACCACCACAAGCAGTCGCATCCTTCGTGGAACGGAGGGGAATTTGCCATCATGCAACTAATTTGATACCAGGATGGTGGTGGATCCTGGTATTAGTTTACTCTTATCTGTGCTTCTTGATGGAAACGTCGGACTCGTTTTCAGCTTGGGAGACCCTACTGGGGGAATGAATCCCATCGCTGCACATCGCAGCCCGTCACCCAGGAACACCTCCCAGCCACAATGAGGCGGTAAACCGATGGTGCTGATACAGTACCGTTTTCTTAAAACGTGTGTCTATCCTCTTTGTTTGCCGATGGTCGTTTCTTTTCACTTCACATTCAAGTGTCATTCATTTTGGAAGTCTTCTTTGTTGAGTCAAATATGAAACATATCTAATTACATCTGAAAAATCGAAAAACAAGGATCATGACATACTAAGTTTTGCACAAGCCTTTCTGCTTCTGTCATTATGTTGGATTACACAGAGGTTCTTTTAGGTGTCGTCATCTATGGGCTCATCCGGTGGTCGATTTTCTTGGCTATGCTTCTTTCTCAGTGCATTTTCCATGACTTTGATTTTACTGATATTTAAGTTTCATGGGCAGATAAACCTCAACCACATGCTCTTCCTTCTTGTGGATGTGAGTTTTAACGTTTTTATGAAGTTATAAAATTAATTTCACGGCAATGTAGATCTTCATTTCCATCTTACTGATTAAGTTTATCTTAAACTAACACCTGGTCTCCATGCTTCCATCTCTTAGACGTAGACTTCATTGAAATTTGCTTTTTTTTTTTTTTTGCAACACTTCGAGGTTTCAAGGCTGGGTGTTTTCGACTAGTAGGGTCATTCAAATTACCGTTTTTGTTCTAAGGCAGTGATTCCCTGAAACATTTGTATTACTGGTCTAGGCTTTAATATCATTGCTACGTTCTCTTCACGGCTTATTGCGCTGTCTATCGTCATCTGAACGTTTCGCCCATAGTCCTGACACTGTGCGTCACTTTAACTATTGGCTTGATCTTTCGGTTACTCTTGCTACAGATGCAATCCAGCTTTTAAATTATGTAAGTTTCGGAGTGCTCGAAATTTCGCTAGAATTTTGACTTGTAAATCGTCGAAATATGTTCTGGGTTTTGTGTGGTAAACAGTTGGCTCAATTTCGCCGTCGTTCATTTTTCAGTTTTGTTTTGCAAAACCACTACATATTTTGAAACTGGATTTTTTAGACCCATTTGATGTTCATGTCTCCGCTTGGGTTCAATATAACGTGTTTCTTTTTTTTCTACCACATCAAGAATGCATACAGGTTTGTACAGAGTTAACGACTATCTTTTTAGTTGTTTTTCGTTTTAGCTATGATGGCCTTAACTCTCTACTAGTATTAAATAATTTAGTTCAATTATAAACACACTTGCTCGACATCGCAAGCACAATCAGATTTTTCTGCATATCCAATCGACCTATCCAGTCGAAGAGGCCGAAGAAAGGGATTTATGCATTGGTATTTTTCATATCAATTATAAGTAAATACATGCTCGTCTCTTTAGTAATCCTAGTTTCCTCCTGTTTTTTCGATTATGTGCCAGTAGAACTGTGTAATGTTTCTTTTTTGCTTCTGCTCAATATGTTCAACTCTTATGAACTTATTGGAAACCAGATGCTTTGTTTAATGAATCCGCCGCTGTTTTTCAAATCTTATGGTATTTAAGATTATCTGCAAAATTTGCACCAATGTCTTGGAATTATCTCCTGCCTAGTCCTACTTCTCTCGACCGAAGTTTTTCTTTCCTTTTCTTTATTTAATATGCTTTTCAGTGTGTTGGGAGAAACTGGGATTATCTCGTCGTTTGCCATGTGGTCACCAATTTCATGATTGGTGCCTGATGTGGTGGCTAGCACAAGACGGATCTTGTCCGACTTGTCGCCGTGCAATTTCTGCTCCACCTCTAATGAATCCGCAGCCATCCATAATCCCTGGTTCAACGACTACTTTTCGATTTGGCGGAGGGTAATTATATAGCTTTTGAGCCGTTTCGGATTTTCTTGTGTTGACATTTCTGTACTTTTACGGGGCGTTTTTTCTCTTGTTTCAGGTTTGGATTCCTTAGACTTCCGTCGTTTTCCATCGAATTTTCTACTGGAACATCTGCCCTAAATCCGTTTCTCAGGCGACGGACCCAAAACGACGATTCACAGTTGATAGGCATGGCAAATCAGGTTGCGGCTAACTTTTTCTAAGAATTTTCTTTCCCACGTCGAACTAACGTTACTTTAGGTGCATGAAATGTTTCCACGGATATCAATTGACGTTATTATGGAAGATCTGCGTATTAGCGGTTCATCACAAGCTACTATAGACAATATTTTAGAAGGCCGTATCGGATTTATGGCTGAAATTGGTGGAAACAATGTGTGTTCATTTAATGGTTGAGGCTGAACTGTTGTAGTTCATGTCGTTAGTGTTCATGTGTAGCTTTCTGCCTTTTTTGAAATGAATTTGCAGGATGAATTGCGTCCATGGGGGATTAACGAGATGACAGAAGATAACAACGAGTTATTGTTCGACGATGACGATGACAGTAGTGGTGATGACGTTGTATCATCTTCTGATTCAACCTTCACATCCTCTCCACCTCATCACTCAGCGTCGACTGATTCTGTCGTCACTCAACCCACTACGGGAGACGTATCACAATACCAAATTGCTAAAAGAGATATGATCGCTAAATATAGGAGGTAATTAAAATAACTTATGTTATTCAATGGGGCGCACAAAGTGCAGTAGTTAGAGGTTAACCTGCAGTGCACATGGATTGGGTCCCGCACCCCAGGTTCACCAACCCCTCCAACCCTCCGTAGTCGGGAAATTAGTACCGAACTTGTCTGGGAGTATGGTAGCACTTCCTTGATACATCGGCACGTTGTCGCAAGTGAATGTTTAGTCCGCATGTGTAATAACGTTGCTTAATGAGATCAAGTGCATGGCGCATCACTCAGGGATTGATCAATGCTGGGAGGTTTATCCTTTATCTTTTATATCCTTCAACACAACTCAGTAGTATCGGAATAGAATGCGTGGTACCTCCACTACGACTGGTACCGTATAGCAGTTGGTCGTTTTTGGTCATTGTAGACACAAATGATCAATTGAATTGTACTCAGTGCAACTTAATTTCCTTGTTTTCTTACGTAATTCAGTTGACGTATTAATTTTCTTCAGGCGGTACATTGAGTCAGAGAAAGGACGAGATCTCCGCGAAAGGGCTCTTAATGACTAGAATTGCTGTTTCGCATTTATAATTTCTTTCATTGTTTTTAGGCTTTCAATTCGCGTATTACAGACTAGTACCTCTTCCTGAAAATCTGTCTCAGAAGAGGTAAATTCTCATATTTCTTGGATTATTTTCGTGCTGTAGTAGATCTTATGTACATAGTGTGTTTAATTCCATCTCTGTATATCTACTCCTCTTCAATGTGTGATCTATTCTGATTCGGTTACGTACCAATAATTCATCATGTTAATGTTTTTATTAATTTACTGTGTATTTTGGCTAACTCGCTAGAATAGCTCTTACCGGTTGTAGCATAACAATAATGAGTGTACCATTTTTCGTCAAATACTGCGTTTTATTACTCTGTTGGTTGGTTTTCACCTAGTCCAGAGTAAGTACGTGTCAGTGCTTTGTTCTCTGCTGTAGTTATGATTTATTCGTGATTCACAGCTGTCGAAATTTGGTCTCATTCCTTCTTTTTTTTTGAGAAGAAAAGAAGTAGTTAGAAGTATAAATTGACCATTAACAAAGTGAAGATGAGAAGCGTCATATCATTTTTGAAAGTCCCGAGGAATTACGTGAATCTTGCTGTCGTCTAGAAGGGCTTTTAACTCACTAACTAGCTAAGTGGTTTTATCCCGGCATTTAAATCAACTCTACGGAATCCTGTGTCTGTTCTTGAGCTCGTTTGTTCTGTTCGAGGAAATACGAACCACCATCAACATCTGGATATTTGTTGGGAGTTTGACCCAAGCGTTAGTTTTTCATTGTCTTAGCTGTGAATCAAATACATACGCTTTCAAGCCCTCTGTGAATTGTCGCTAAATGCTTGTAGTTATTTGCTGAACTGGGTGTTCTACCTCTGAAATAGTAAAGAAATCCATTCACTGTGTGAAGAGAAAGAGCAGAATTACAAACAGCGATTCGTATTTCAATGACGTCATAGCTAATTATGTTTGATGCAAAAGCAAAGGTATGGTGAAAATGCCTACGAGCATATGCAAAGCAAGTTATTAAATGTAATTGCTAAAATTCCACCAAGCAGAACAAGAAAGCTGTAAAGGAGAGAGGACCTTTATTCCTAGCTGTCGCGTGCAGGAGCATCCCAGTGGATTCTGCTCATTCAAAGGACTCGTTGAGAATCATACGTTTCTTCTAGGATTCTCGAGAAGAACTCTGACCATTTGGTCGGCGGTCCTCCTACAGTGCATTTGACATTCCGGAAAATCAATTCGCTAACGGCTCTTGGTTGTCGTTCATACGTATTAGGTGTCTAGCTCACTTTATCTTCGACAGTATGGCATGTGGAATGGCGTTTTTGGTTTTTGATATTTGACGTAGGTCGAGGCTTCAGATCCCTTCCCTCAGTTGCGTAACACTGGATACTCCGAGCATCGTCCTTTCTTCTACGCGTTCAATAACGCTGAGTGATCTTTCATCCTGGTTACGCAGCAAACCTGTTTCTTACGTTAGGGCAGTAAGAATCGTGGACTCGAAAAGATGGGTACGGAGTCATGCGTTCTTTATTCACTTCACAATATGCTCGATGCTCTTGAGAGCTCACCAAGCCGCTTGATTCCTCCTGTTCAACTTGAGTTAAGTCATCATGTTGAATTCTCGACCCACATATACATAGCTAGAGCACTGGGAGATATCATAGTATTGAGCATGAAAGGGGCATACGTAACCAATCCGTTCCTCATGAACATCGTTTTTGTGGGATTTAGTCGAAGATCAGTCTACAAGTCTTATCAAAATCGGCAAACATTTATTGCGCTTGGCTTCTTTGTTATAGTTGTGAGAACGTGTTTGGTGTTATAAGAACGATGTCATCAGCAAAGCGAAGATAGTGTAATTGCCGCCACTTCCATGTTGCCCCATTCCAACGTGCGCATGATGTTCTCGAGGGTGGTGGTAAATAATTTTGGCGAGATGGTATCGCCTTGTCTAACCCCTCTTTTGTTCTGTATGTTAATAACGTTGTAGAATGGTGATATCTTGGTTGTGAAATTTTTGTACAGCTCACGAAGGGTCTTTATATACTGAGTAGGAACTCCTTGACTATCAAGGACTTTCACGACTGCTATCTGACTGAGTCAAAAGCTTTCTATAAGTCGATGAAAGTGAGACAGAGCAGTCTCTTGTGCTTTGGCGATAGTTCGATGAGTCTTGTCATCGTGTGGATGTGATCCACCGTACTGAATCCCTTTCGAAGCACTGCTTGCTCAAATGGCTGTCCTTTGCCCAATATTCTGTGAATCCTGTTAAGATGACTCATGTGGGAAGTTTGTAGATGAAGACAGTACGCAGATTGGGCGATAGTTGACGATACGATATCGTAGAGGTCACCATCCTGAACAATAGCGCTGTCTTGCTGGTCTTCCTTCGAATAACAACCTTGCATTCAGACAGGTAACCTGTGAAGAGCGAGCCAGTGTGTTTACAAGGACTGGCGGAGCGTTCTTCAGGTGTTCAGATCTTATACTGTCGGGACCTGATGTTATTCGACTTCCCACCGACGAAATAGGAAGTAGAATTCCGGAAGGGAGAACCGTTGGTACGACATATCCATCCTCCTTTATTTCATATAAAGGCAGAAGGACGTGGCTATTGACGAGATCTGAGTGATACTCGTAAATGATTTTCTTCATGGCCTTTGTGGACACTGTAACTGTAACATCACGGCGTCGGAATGCAATGATTTTGGTTTTGTTATTGGTGAAGTTTCGCTCGATTTTGCGAGGGCTTTTTCCAACCTCTGCAGCTTCGACCATAACTGCTGCTCTTTTCTCTTCTAGATATACTTTTATCGCCGATCTGCATTATTTGCCAACGGTGGCATATCATCTCGAGTGTTTTTGGAAACGGACGCCTCTTGGTGACTTTCGAACTCTCAACTTTCATAGAGCTAACATGAAGATGTAGGGCGCGTGTTGGTGGTTGGTGGTTGGAGGCGCCACTGTGACACACACGTGACACACGATCCCAGCGTCCATGGCCCACCAAGCCTGCCATCTCTCCGGGGTTGGTAAATTGGTACCAGACCTGTCTGGGAGGATAGCAGCACTGGCTCGATACATCGGTAGGCCACCGCGTATCATTGGAAAGGCCAGATATGCATTCAATCACCTCCAACGGTACTTAATGAAGTCGAATGCATGGCGGATCCCTCAGGGATTGATCAACGCCGAGAGCTTTATCCTTTTATCCTTTTTAACATGAAGATGTTGGATGAGTCGATCGTATTCCTCGTCGATATTACCGAGAACGGCATTTCCCCGTCAGCCGACTAATGAACTGATTAAATCCCAGTTTGTGGTGGTTTTAGTGTTTAGTTTTTGAATTTAGCGGCTTTTTCTCCTTTCCGCGAGAATTGAAATCTTGTACTAAGGAGGCGATGGTCTGATCCTAGGTAGAATTTCGTGACAACAGCGACATGGGTTAGGTAAAACCTTGGATTTACTATGATATGGTCTGTTTATTCCCACCTCCATCGTTTAAAGTGGGGCTCCTGGAATTGCGGGTTACCATGAATACTTTTGGTCGTCATGGTAACTCAGACAATCGCTGACCCTGTTCGTTCCATTCTAACCCGTGAGTCCTAATGTGATGTTCTTCTGGGCCCAGCCGTAGAGTTAAAGTCTTCAATGATGGCATTAAAAAATGTATGGCCTTTTCTGTAGAACTTCTCCAAGTCCCTACAGAACACCCTACTTCGTCTTCCTCGTAGCTTGATCTCGGCGGGCGAGTAGGCAACGAATAAAGCCGGTGTTGAACCACATCTCTTAGTTTTAAATATGCCATTTGAGTTGTTAGTTGTTCGAATGAATCGATGTTCCTAACCAAACTCGTGTTGACAGGGGCGCCGACGCCGTCGACCTTTCCGTTGTTGCATGCTGTAAGGAACAGTTCTTCTACGCTGTTATAGGCGACCCTGAGATTTTAGCAGCCTCTCCGTACTCGTCCTACCCAACGTTGCCAAATCGGGGGCCCCATTCGGGGTTAGGGGAATGAGGTCCGTTTCATTTACTGTTTTTAGCTTTTTTGATATCCATGTATACCTTGGTGGATTCTGAACGTGGAGACTGGGTATGCTCACGGGTAGCTTGCCAGTCTATCCCAGACTGGGCATGGAGTCTATTTGCTGGAGGCGACTCTTAACTGCCCTCCACATACTTCGCTGTCACTTGATTGCAGGCTTTTGGCCAGAGTGACTTGTGGAATACAATTCGCATAAACGGGGACGCACCCACACACGTACGCGTGAATGGGCCATCGTAAACGCAGAAAGTATGTGCCAGATCGCCGCAGCAGAAACAGGGAGTCAATCCACTGGGTCAACCTGCGTTTCAAGGAAACAAAAGTCGCTTTTGGTCCACAATTAGCTCTCTAGCCGCCACCTTGGAATGCGCCACTTTGCCTCGCGACTTACTGTGATGGGATCCCTGTGTGAGAGAGGTCCATGGTTGTCATTATAGCTATTCAATATCGTGCTATTGTGATCTGTGCCACCCCTAGGATGTCTTGAGAAATCTATAGGTGATAATGGGCTATTGTGTATCAACCTTCTTTTACTCAACTACATTCTGGCCTTCTAGTACTGTGTCAAAATAATGCTTGATGAGATTAGTAACGTAGGAGAAAGCGAGCCTGCAGATCAATCATGGGAAAATGCAAATCATGAACAATTTCTAATGTGGAGGAGAGCAGATTGTCCTTATTGCTAATTCAATGTTTTTCATCAATAAGCAGACACGAGGTTGTTAATATAGAATTTATTAGAACACAATTGCTGACGTTTCGGCGGTTTCGCCTTCTTCAGAGCCTGGAAAGGTCAAATTGAGATGTGATCTACTCAGCCAAACACTTTCACAACCCCAGCAGATAAAACTTGACAATTCGATTTGCATTCGCATAAGAAACAGCTTCATTCAAACACCTACCGTTTATTTGTTGTAAGTATTTAAGTTAGTTGGTGGATAGCCGCCGCACAAAGTAATACATGGTCGATAACTGTGTCCATGTCAGGTCATTGGATCGGCCTGAGGTATGGCGCCAGGTCACGCGTGATGACAAGACACTCCTCCTTGCGGTTCATTTTTGAATTTTTGGCATTGATCCAAAAGGCTTCAAGAGTTTTACGCGCTGATGTTTTCGATTCCTGCGTAAGGATAGTGACTCCTACCTCAAAATCTTCTCCGTTGTGTTCTTGCATCCTATGCGCGCCTAGTGGAGTATTTTGTTTTAGTTTAGATTTACCGACTAGGTGTTCTTTTATGCGGACGCAGAGCGGTCTACCCGTTTCGCCAACATATTCGTGCCCGCACGCTTTACAAGAGATCAGATAGACTGTACCCGAACTCATGTCCTTATTGCACCACTAATTGAGGTGTAAGTCTTCTACGGGCGGCTGGAATATTTAAGAGGTATTTGCAACGAATTGAAGAAAAACAATGCAAAGCGAGCACCGTGGTCTCGCTTCCATCCTTTAAGAGAAACCGCTGATCAGCTTGTTGCGCATTGGCAACGTTCAGACTTATTTCAAGCAACTCCTCTTCCAAGCTTTGATTTTCAGCATAGACAGAGACTGATATTTCGACCAAACGTGGGAAATCTGTGGTAATACATTGGCATGTCAGCAAGGTAGACCAGCGAACTCAACATCAAGCCTGACTGCACCTTTTTTATCTTCGAAAAATGTCTTGTCTTCGGGATCCAGCGGAATGTTTCCAGAAGAGTTAATGCGAATGCTATGGGGCTCATGTAATAAGAGAAGTATAAACCAGCAGTATTCACAAACTACCCACGTCTGCTGATTTAGGTTGCGAAACAAGAGACGAATGAAGGAAGTATGATCTGCACAGCGTATGAAGCACCTAGGTAGATTGGATGAATGCTCTTCATTCGGCGGTGAAATAGAAGGACACTCATGATTTGACCACCTTTGCGACATCATTATATAAATTAAAATAAGTAACTCGTATATAATGCTGAGATATTTGCAAAACTCCGGACCGCAGGTGTCTGCGGTGGGGAACAAACGCGCTATTGTCCTTACCGGGGAGTAGCGTACTTCACCACCACACCATCCGGGTCCTTTGTTTTGTCCGTCTCTCAGCTAGTTCTATCGATTTTTTGCCATCAGCAACCACCCGTCAGTGGGATTGATCTGGAGAGTCCAAATCGGCATTGAACCCAGTTAAGCTGAGGTTTAGTTATAATCACAATCTTAACCCTTGTTACTGCCTTTTTCTTTTTAATGGCAAAGATCAATAGAACTAGCTGAGAGATAGGCAAAGCAAAGGACCCGGATGGTGTGGTGGTGAAGTGCGCTACTCCCCGGTAAGGACAATAACGCGTTCGTTCCTCACCGCAGACACCTGCGGTCCGGAGTTTTGCAAATATCTCAGCATTATATACGAGTTATATTTCGCAACATACCCTGCCATTAAAATGAAAAAGGCAGTAAGTAAAAGGGTTAAGATTAAAATAAGTAACTTATGTCAAATCGATGACCAGTCGAGTAAGATAGATTTCTTATACTGGGCTAAAATTTTAGGTATGCTATTCGTCGTCTTAATTAGTAATACAGCAAAAGACTAATAAAAAGAACTTCAACTGTAATGGAAATAGAAGGATAAAGCATGAACCATTCGGCGTTGATCAATCCTTGAGGGGTCCACTTAGCTTCATCAAGAATCGGTAGAAATGATTGAATGCATATGCTCCTTATACAGTGATTTGCGGTGACTTACTGATGTATCAAATCAGTGCTTTTGTCTTTCTAGAGAAGTCTGGTACCAATTTCCCGACCCTGGAGGGATGGAAGGCTTGGTGAAATCCGAGGGGCGGGCTCGAACCACGTGTGCATGACAAGGCATCTCTAATCACTGCGCTGCACATTCCCAGAAATGGAAATCGTACATCACAAATTAAAATCCACGATTGCGCAATGTTCATCATTTTCTTTAGCGCATAGTCCAAATTATACCCAGCGATTCTCGTCAATTCGAACAACAACTGGACAGAATTCCAAACGTTTTTCTTTAAGAGAATGAGGAGTATCTCACATGTGAAAAACGTTACGTATTTGACCAGTTCTGCTTCATCACCATCCTAAGCGGCAGTTCTATGTTTAGAGTATTCTGCTAGTGAAAAAAGAAACAAAGACGGAAGCATTGTGGGACATGGTGTACATCGACATGGACAGCATTGTGAAAAGGCAGGATATAAATCATATAGTGCTTTGGCAACCTAGTAGGCAGTAAGCATGAAACCAGCCGCATGTCGACATGACGGTGTGATCGAGAGAAATTCTGGAGCCCAGAAAATACGGTGATAACGACGATCCTGAAAGGAAAAACTGTTCGAGGGCATTGTATCTAGTTTGGGAATCACGATAGTGCACGTTCGATTAATTCAACTAGATCAATTAGTACAGTATATGAAACGAGGAGTGGTTCTTCCTGTTGCTGGTCAACTTTTTCGGGAGGGCATGCTTACATAGATATCTACGTCACTGATTATAACTACAGTCACTTCGTTACTCTATTTGAGTCCAGTCAAGGGTCTCAACACTCCAGGATATCCTCACTAATGGAGGCAGAGTCAAGGAAGCAGATATCGCAAATCTTAAGACAACAATAAGAATGAAAGCAGTAAGGATCCTAGTGGTTGGCATCTAGAAACTCCAAGTAGAAAGTTGTTTGGGAGAAAATTTGAAAACTTGCACTCGAATAGACGGTGGTGGAGACTACAAACTACGTAGAGTTGTTCAGTGTACAATTGTGTAACGAGTTTCATACGTCTCATTAAGAATCACACCTCAGCAGGCCGATAGTCAGGAGGGTGTAGGAACGGAGCAATGTAGTCGAGGCCGCAGGCTCGTCCACGCCAATATCGGAAGTAGTTCTCGAATCTGAATCAGATTTCACTCACATGCAAGTTGTAGGACTCTTCGAGATTTATACTTCATATTCGATCATGTTTCTTAAGTGAACATGGTGTTTTATTTTTAGAAAGAGCTATACAACTTGAACAACATTTTGATTTGCTGTAGAAAATATGAAAACTTGGGAAAAATGCTAAGAAGTAAACTAGAACATTTCGAAACCGACTTTCCCTGAACCTCGGTGTCACTAATCAATATGTATTCTTTCTTTGATGAGCTTACACGAGGTTGATAATGATGTTTATTTTCGGCTAACGTTTCGACGTCTTCGTCTTCCTCAGAGCCGATGATCCGAGTCGATGGTCCTCGCTTCTGCACGATGTGCGCAATGATGTATGTCCGGAAGAAAAACAAGTTGTTATCACCGGACATTATTATTATATCGACTATCAGCATCGTGTATAAAAGGGCATCACTGAGTGAGGATGCCCCATTCGAGGAGATGGCTCACTGAAGAAGACCTAACTCGACACGAAGGCGAATAACAAGCGAGGACCATCGACTCGGATCATCGGCTCTGAGGAAGACGAAGACGTCGAAACGTTAGCCGAAAATAAACATCATTATCAACCTCGTGTAAGCTCATCAAAGAAAGAATACATATAAACTAGAACAGTTCTCAGGATCGACTTTCCGTTAACCCCGGCACTGGATTATAAATTCGTCATTTTTTCTCTCAGCAATCGCAAGGCTGTTAAAGAGCATACGTTTACTTCCATACAATACCACAACCGTGGCTGACATTTCAGCAGAATCGCCTTCTTCAGAGCCTAGAAGGGCACACTAATGAGCAACCTACTAGGTCAAACGCTTCAATAACACATACAGAAAGATGAGAATCTAAATGGCGGTCACATGGTCAAAAGCTTCTCGACAAATCCACCGTTTTTGCGTACTTTCCATTGAGCAAGGGCCGCTGATCAGAGTCGCATATGGTTGACGACTGCACCTCTCCACATCAACGATCGATGCGAAGGTATAAGGCGAGATTGCATGTGATCTCGGGACATTCCTCACTGATGTTCATTGTAGGGTTTTTGGCATTTATCCAAAAAGCCTCAAGAAGCTTGCGCGTTGGTGTTTTGGCATCCTGTGCTAGGATAGTAACTTATATCAAAATCGTCTCCACTATGCTTTTGTATCCTATGCGTGTCTAGTGGGACATTTTGCCTTGCTTTTAGTTCGCCATCTAGGTGTTCTTTTATGCGGTACATAAAGGTCTGCCCATTTCACCAACACAGTGATCTCGCCCTATGTCTTCGCATCGATCGTTGATGTAGAGAGGTGCAGTCGTCAATCATATGCGACTCTAATCAGCGGCTCTTACTCAGTGGAAGGCACGTAAAAACGGTGGTTTTTGAGAAGCTGAGATGAGATGGTGATGCTAAGATGTTCCTTCGTTTTCCCAACATCCAGCTGGCGAGGAATAATCACGAACTCTCACCTCTTATCACTAACTGACAATCTTATTGTTTTCGAGTTTGTTAATTCTCTAATTTCCCGCTTGCCACATTTTTGTGCGGCTGTAAGGTTAGAGATAAACCTTCTATCGCGGTAGTGATTAAGAGCCTTGAGAATACTGCCCAAAAACGTGAGGAATTTCATGTCAATTCCGTCGTTAGGGTCCTGCCGTCTAAAAAACGTTCTAGGGGAAAAAGATGGCGGTAATGCCGCCGCCTCTTGAATTTAGCTTTTTTTTATATTCATTGTTTAGCTTGATAGCGGAGTCGATTTTGAAGCTCATAAAGGTTGCATGCCATCCTACGCAAGGTTGTTTTAGAAATGGGCTGTGATGGTGAAAACTTGGGCCGAATTCTAATACCAAGCGCGCACTCTCAAGTATTGTCATGCCCCCAATTTTGACTCCTAGGAAAGTTCGTTTGTCTATGGTTTCTTGAAGCTGAGACACGCTAATTATTCACCAGATTCTCAAACTTTCGCTGCTTACCTTCATATCGATCGTTGATGTGGGAAGGTGCAGTCGTCAACCATATGCGACTCTGAGCGGCTCTTCTTCCTCGGTGAAAGACAGGTGGAAAAAGCGGTGGACTTTTTGAGAAGCCATAGGTCTTGTAATAATCGTGCAGATTTTCATCTTTCCTGTTTGTGCTGTTGAAGCGTTTGATATACGTATTAGTGTACCCTTCCAGGCTCTGAGGAAGGCGATTCTGCCGAAACGTCAGCCACGGTTGTGTTGTATGTGTTATTTTATGGAAGTAAACGTATGCTGTTTAACAACCTCGCGATTGCTGAGAGAAAAAACGACGAATTTATAAACTAAAACAGTTAAGTTTTCTATCAGATAATTCTATTGAAACAAGAGATTTCAGTTTCTGTTATAGCTTTTATCATTTATTTCGGAATTTTGTTTTTAATTTTCGCTTTGTTATTTGGTTCATTTAGTCTCGTTTTTATTATTTCATCTATTTTGTCGTATTCCTTTATTTCTCTTTATTGCAATACGTACGTGAAAGGGGCACTGGTAGCGTAGTGGTCGGAGGCGCCGTGCAATACATACGGGATCAATTCCTACGCCACAGGCCCACTAAGCCTACCATTCCTCCGAGATCGGCAAATCGGCACCAGACCTGTCTGTGAGGATAGCAGCACTGTCTCGATACATTGGTAGGCCACCGCGAGTCATTGTAAGGACCATATATGCATTCAATCACCTCCAACGATAATTAATGAAGTCGAATGCACCGCGCATCCCTCATTGATCAACGCCGAAGGCTTCATCCTTTCTCCTTTATACGTACGTTAAACCAAGAACTGTTAGTAATTGCGATACGTTTTTCGTACTTAAGTGGTCCGAAAAAGAGGAACTGAAAACTCGAGACGTAAATTTGCAGTGCTTTTTGGAAGCTGCTGAAAAGAACCTTGTAGACTTAGGTTTCTATCGATTACTCATTACCTAGTAGTTGATGTCGGCAATGTGTAGCACCTTCTAAGCATTGGTCGTTCCGGTATACTGGGTTTCAAGGATGGTTGTAAAGGTCTACGGGAAAGCAGAACTTGATGACTGAAAGCAAAAAATTTTTGTCTGTATTCAGTTTTTTGTAATACTAACCACCACAACCACAGTAATCTTTTTTAATGCTTCTTCTTTAACCCACGTTCTATCGCGTTCGACAAGCCACTCGCCTTGCTTCGGTCTGTAAGCCTTGTGCGGCACCAGTTCATACGAACAAGAACGATTTCTGTAAAAACCTGGACACAAAATACAAGTCAATATTCAATCTCCTTTCTTCTTCTTGAATTCAACTTTTTTCAAAAGTATTTTCGGTGAAATAGGGTGGTAAGAACGACAATAAAGGGTGATTTCATAGAAATACCAAGTGTATTATCCACACTTGGATTGAAATAAAGAAACAAATACGTATATATTGATGAATAAACGTATTTAACGAAAAAGATAAACAAGAAAATATATTGGGGGAAATATAGAAGCAGAGGTTCAGAGGAGAGTCGGAGGAAATATGTAGAGATAGAGAGAAAAGGAGGAAGAAATGGTGTCATAGAAAGAGGCAGAGACGGAGAGTTAGAGACAGAGAGAGCAAAAAAGGAAGAGAAATGTGAGAAACATTCTTTACAGTTGAATGATAGAATGTCAAGGATATTTACTGCAAGCATGCACACACACACACACACACACACACACACACACACACACACACACACACACACACACACACGCATGCACACACGCATGCACCCATGCACACAACACGCGTAAATGCGCACACACACCCACATACGTGCACGCACACATACATTCGCATACCTACGCATACCCACATGTACACTGTCATGTACAAATATGCGATTCGGTGTACCATACTGAACAAAAAGGTGAAGAAAAGGTGGAATAACGAGATGACAAATTGAAAATGTGGAAAGAATCCACGTAATATTAGATTTTCTATTATATGTATATATATATCTGAAATAACCAGAAATAGCTGACCTTTTCGGGATACAGAGGCTTGGCGCTAGTGTAGTAAACATTCTTCGTTCTCTGAATGATCCCAGATATGGATGATACATCTCATCATAGCGAGAGTGTTTCGCATAATTGTAAGTGTTGTTTACGTTGTCAAAACTGTAAAAAAGAATCGGTTTTGTTTGCACAGAAGTTTATTTTAGTTAGAGATTTAAAATATTATTATCGAAGCGTTGTAGTAGAGGTACTGTACAATAATACGTGTAAGACCTTCGTTCGAAACCGTCTTGGCACAATCACGCCTGTCATCACTCATGGGTCGAGGAACTAATACTTCTCTGAGCAGAACTCCTTCATACACATGAATTCCGGAACCTATCGCTGTGTTGAAAGCATGAGAATGTCCTAGTATGACTATACCAAGTTTCAAGTGAGAATCGACTCGATTAGCATTTAGTGAGACTTATAAGTTTATAAGGATAACCAAAATCTTTAAGCAGTAGCCGAACCGAAAAA
This sequence comes from Angiostrongylus costaricensis, assembly GCA_900624975.1. Lineage (NCBI taxonomy): Eukaryota > Metazoa > Nematoda > Chromadorea > Rhabditida > Metastrongylidae > Angiostrongylus > Angiostrongylus costaricensis. Next base: position 85,946 of record UYYA01004023.1, on the reverse strand, counting down.
GTAGATTTGTAGCCCGAGAAAATGAATAGAATGGAAAGAAGTGCCGTGATTCGCGCAATATGTGTTGTCAAGTGTTGTAATAAAATTAATGTAAGAATGGGCTTTGTAAAGTGCTAAATCTGAAAATGATCGCTGCAGTTTGATGTTTTGGCATAAATACTTTCTCATTTCCTATTGAAGTCTTAATGTGAGGAAAAATGGATTCTTTATAGCTAGTCATAATTTCTCAGTTTGTCTTCTAAAACTGATGACCTTACTGATAGGCTTCTTTTAAGTAAAAGGTAAAGAGAGCAACAGATAAAGGTGTTCTGTTCTCTTCTTTCTTTTCCACCTCTTTTCTCTCCCTTTTTCTAATTTCGTCCCTCTATTTTTTGCTCTAATCGTATTTTAGTTGCGTTTTTGTATTTTTGCCATGTTTTTAAGACTTATAAGAGCGACTTCAATAGCTTTTCATGAACATCGGAAGAGCTTAGGCGTTTCTTGTTTGGAACAGATGTGAAAAGACGGACAGCTGCTTTGCATCACATGGTTGTTTAACGAACGATGGCATGTTATTTTCCCGAAAAAAGATTCTTTATGAAGTGAGAAAAGAAAAATGAAACTGGAAAAATAGGCGATATCTTTACTTCGATGATGCTGAGATATTTGCAAAACTCCGGACCGCAGGTGTATACGATGGGGAGCGAACGCGCTATTGTCCTTTCCGAGGAGTAACGCGTTCACCCTGAGGAGCTCAAATCGGCATTGAATCCAATAAAGCTGAGGTTTTGGTTATAATCACAATCTTAACAGTTTTATTTACTGTCTACTCTTTTTGATGGCAGGGTATATTGCGAAATATAACCTCAATGCCATGAAAAAGAGTAGGCAGTAAATAAAACGGTTAAGATTGTGATTATAACTAAAGCCTCAGCTTAACTGGCTTCAATGCCGATTTGGGCTCTCCAGGGTGAACGCGTTACTTCCCGGAAAGGACAATAGCGCATTCGTCCCCCACCGCATACACCTGCGGTCCGGAGTTGTGCAAATATCTCGGCAACATTAAAGTTATGCTTCGCAATATACCCTGCCATCAAAAAGAGTAGGCAGTAAATAAAACGATTAAGATATCTTCACTCTACAAACAAAACAAAGTAGTACACAGGAAGTGCTTCTCTTGTCTCGTCGTCTCCCTCTCTTTCCTTCTCTCTTTTTTCTAAGTCATTGAACACGAGGTAAACAATAAAAGCCTTCGGCGTTCATCAACGCTTTATCAAAGCGTTGTGCATTCGACTCCATTCATGGCGTCGTTTAGGTGATTGGATATGTTTGGCCTACAAAATCCTTGCCGGTTTCTATTGATGTATCAAATCGGTGTTTTAGTCCTCCCAGATAAGTCCGATAGCAATTTGCTAACTCTAAAAGAGATGAAGGGCTTAGTTAGCACAGAGTATGAGAGAGATAGAACAAACAACTATATCTGTATTGCATAGCACCTCTAACAATAGCGCTACAGGCGCTCTGGGAATTCTAGGTAACAAATCGAAGTCACGTTGAGATTTTAGCCTCTGACGACTAACGGAAATAGCAATGATGTCGTAATTTGAGGCTTTCATAGTTAAAAGAAAGATTTTCTATGGCAAGTTTTCTGATAATCAAGAATGTTATTAACATGAGCATAGTCCTTTCCATTAAATCTGTTTCGATTCTTCTTTTTCCTTAATTTTTTTGAGTGATGCCATAAATTTCAGTTACAGAAGATGAGAACTACCTCGAAAGGATATAACAACAACATGTTCAAGGATTTCTACCACATAAATGGTCTCTGTTTCTTGTTCGTATTCAGCTTTTTCAAAAATGAGCGTTAAACTTTCCTATGAAATTGTTTATGGAGAGTTTCAAAATGGTAAAACTCCTCTATATCGGTAGTCTCAGAGATTTATAAAGGGCGTGTGTGACGCAGTGGTCGGAGGTGCCCTGCAACACACACGTGGAATCGATCCCCGCGTCTATGGCTCACCAAAAATTCCACCTATCCGGGGTTGGCAAATTGGTACCAGACTTGTCTGGGAGGAAAGCATCGCTGGCTCGACACATCGTTAGGCTACCGTGAGTCAATGTAAAGGCCAGGTACACATTCAATCGCCTCCAACGATTCCTAACGAAGTTGAATGCATGGCGCACCCCTCAAGGATTGATAAACGCCGAGAGCTTTATCCTTTCTATAAAGTAAAAGTAAGATTTTTTCAGCTTCTCGTGGTAATAACTTTTTCCTGTTTCTTGTGTTGACAGATCATTCAAGCGATTTTCTTTACATCGATTCAATTGCTCAACTCGCTATGTTTTCCACAGTATCGTTTAGATGTACATGTTACTACCTTACCACCGTATTGCTGCACTAGTGTACTCCCATATTACGGCGTCTGTCATTTCGGAGACGCTGAAGAGAGCTAGTTCTTAGGTGATATGAGTGAAGTACTTCAGCAACACCAACTACAATCATAGCATTCAGTTAAAGACCTTGACGTCAGGTGGCTACTTTACACAACAAGAGAAAAAACTCCCGATCTTCAATTTCCGTTGGGACATCATTACGTCATTTCTCTGTGAGAAAACTCATATGAGAAATAAGTGAAATAATGGGGAACTACTCTATAGTGGTGAAACAATGTTTCTATGAGTGAAAGTAAGAATTTTCTAGCATAGAGGAGTTTTGTGTAGGTGTTTTTGATAGTGGATTTCAGAGAAGTTTCTATATTTTCTTGAGTTACTGTGGAAATGACTATGCTTTGAGGGCGTTCTTTCATACAACAACAACAACAGCAACAACAACAACAACAACAACAACAACAACAACAACAACAACAACAACAACAACAACAACATTACCTGAATAAGATGCAATTCTAAGACCCTCAGACAGATTTGTAGCTCAGAAAACTGAGGAGTGAACAAGGAAAAATGGGAGAAATATAAGTCACAATGGCTGAATTGATCAGGTCTTATCCTTATGGTAAGCTTTTCAGTCTTTCTATTTCATTTAGCTAAAGAGAAGCATCTGGTTTTAGACTCTAAGAGATTTTACTCGTTTTTACCAGAAAGGTAGAATTTTTGAAGGAAAAAAAGGTTGCGTAATTGTGAATATCGTGGTCGTACACATTTTTGGTTGATTTTTCCTGAACTAAGAGAGATCTGCATGAAGGACATGTCTATGGTTTTGTTTATTTTTTAAAATAGTTATAGTTCAAAACAAGAAGAAAAACCGCCGTTTCAAGCTATTTTGTTTTTCGACAGTCCTTTAATAGTACTTGTAGACGTTAGACGACAAAGTTTAATTTCCAAGAACTAAAGAGAAAGAAACTAGGAAATGTCTCTCCTAGCTAAATGAACTAAACATACGCTAATGAAACGATTTCGTTGAACGTGGTAGTTGGACTTCCAACAATGAAGCCTTTGTAAGGAACTGCGCGCCATCGCGATTCTAACGCTTTTTCTTTGACCTGGAAATAATAGAAAGAGGTAGAAGTTAAAAAAAGAAGTGCACATAAACAAAAGATAACTCGTTCGCCGTTAATCAGTCTCTGAATCCAGGAATGAACTATGCTTTCGACTCCATTCGTAGCATCACTGAGGCACTTAAATGCATATTAGGCCCTTACCTGTGGTTGGCTACTCACATATCAAGACAGTGCCAGTGTTTCTATCTTGCCGGACAAGCCAAGTCTGGTACTAATATGCCTACCCAAGAGGAATGAAAGGCTTGCTGAGCCTAGGACGCAGCATCAAACCAACGATCGAACCTTTGTGTATTAGAGAGCACTTAACCAGTGTGGTCCTTGTGCGGCATAAATAAATAAACAATTAAAGAAATATCCCAATTAGATGCAAATCAGGTGGGGATAGCGCAGTGATTAGTAATGCCGTCGATCAAGAAGCAAAGGCGCCAGTTCGATCCTCGCCACAACGTTCTTCCAACCCTCTTGCGAATGGCTTAGTCTGGCTGTCTCCAAGATTGCAGGGAGAATCGGTTCGTCCAACATTCTACGACATTCATAAAAAGCGAAGTCCTCAGGTAGCAATCGAAACAACACGCGAAGTGTTTGAACGTGATCGTTGGGAAGCTGGGTGCCGGGAAAGGAATCGAATGCAAGATGTGCTGGGATCTGCACTATAGATGTGACGGCGGATTATGTAAAAAAATGAAAATCGAATAAAAATAGGGCCATATGTGAAATTTTACTTCCTTTCAGTGTTCTTCTTTTCAATGTCCTAACAGGAACTACTATTTCCATACTATAATGTTCTCCGTTATGTTCTTTATTAGTTTAATTTGCTTTTTTCTGCTTAATTCGGCTGAATTTTCGACGTCTTTCTCTTCTTCAGAGTTCGATTGATCTCAGTCGGTTGTACACAGGTAGTTCTCGCGATGTGAGTTGAAATACTCAGTCTTATAGCAAATTCTGGGCCCAACTTTCTCTTAGCCTCAGCACAGATCGACAATTCGTTGTTATCTCAACAAGCAGGCATGAGGTTGTTGTTGCATTGTTTACTAACGATAGCTAACGTTTTAACTGTTTGCTCTTTCTCAGAGCGTGCAAATATCAAATTGGCGCGCAATCTACTCAGTCTGACACTTTCGTCATCTCAGAAGACAAAACCTGGCACATAAATTTGCATTCGCTCAATAAACAGCTTCTTTTCAACGCTACCTGTTTTGTTCTTTGTAAATCTTCCAGTCATTCGATCAATAAGCTGTTTATTATGGGTTTCAAAACTTATCTGGTGAAGTTGTGAAAGTGTTTGAATGTGTAGATTGTGTGTCATTTTGTTATTTCCGGACTAAAAAAATGCGAAACCGCCGAAGTGTCAGGTATAATGAGTAAATATTGTAAGAACAATCTGGTGGTTGCTCATCAAGAAAACAGTGAATAAAAATCTTATAGGTGTCGTCAGATGATGGCACAGTTACAAGCCTCAGTGGTGCAGTGGGTAAGACGTGAGCAACCAGGAAAAGTAATCGAGGGTTCGAACCCGGACTGAGACTTGCGTTTTGCAAGTACCTTAGCATCGTCGTGGTTGAATTTTACATAACACTCTGCCATGGATGAAGAATAGTAGGCAGTAAATAAGGTGTAATGCATTGAAATCATATAAGTAATAGCATTCAAGCATGTAACATAATATGGTGGTGTTCGTATATTCACGGATGGCATCTCAGGATATTGCGTCGTAGCCTCTCTATTCAGCCACATTGAACCAGTATATAAACGATTACAATACTGATTAAGAGCTGACTAGATAAATGAACAGCTGAAAGGAAGGCATTCCTCCAGTGACTTTCGTATGTTTGTTGTTGTCACTGTTGTTAGAGAGATGTTGTAATATTTCTCTGACGTCGTGACATTCGTCTGACGAACAAGAAAACAAACAATAAATACAAGTAATCAATACTCTTCTTCATTCTTAATTCTATCCTGTTCACAATGCGATTGTTAAAATACTACTTACTAACGATTTGGCACTTTTGCCTTCTTTAGAGCCGGAATGATTTGAGTCGATTGCCGTGAAAAAAAACCAATAAATGAACGAGGGTAGTGAGAAGAAATGGGTAGGCTTTATTAGCTCTAATGTAGCTTTCGCTAAAATCGATGTAAGCCTATGCATAAAGTTTTTAAAACTAGTGATAAAACAGCAACAACAACAACAGTGAGAATTAGATTGGTTAATCGAATTTTCGTATTGAAGGAACCTTGTTGCCACCGCTTTCGCACCACTGCGAAGATAGCGCAACGCGATCGCTGGCCGTCACCAGCCCGCTAGATGCGCTTTGGCAACGGGATCGGGCACAATCAGTGGCAGTGGAAGCCGACCAGTACGGCTGCCACAATCGGATCGTGCGAAAGAACTCGGATACTTACCGGCCTGTGGTCGTTATCATGGTCACTGCGTTAAAAATCATTCCGAACACTAGGATTGCTTATTCTTGAGCAGGATGTAGTACATGCTAGGCTAGTTAGCCTCAGTGGAAACCGCTAAAAATCATTCAGAGCTCTAGTGTTGCTCACCACAGAGAAGTAGGAAGCATACTTTAAATTAGTTAGTTATAGTGACAACTATGAGAATTGATTCTGAACGCTAATATTACTTACATTTTAGTCCTAGGTAGTACATTTTAAGTTAGCTCTATTGACAACCGTACTCTTACTTACCTCTTTTTTGCTTCTCAATATCGCTAATCTAATCTACGATCTGATCTGACACAGCATACGAAATAGTCAAATATACGGTACAACGCTGAATTTTTAGAGAGATCTGAGGGAAAGGAAGGCTCTCCTAGTTCTCTAAAATCTCTGAGTCGCTTTCATCTTCGTCTTTCTTTTTGGCTCACAATTTCTTGCTTGTAGAAACACGTAAGAGAAGGCTGAGAATGATTGTTAGGATATTACTAGATTACGAAAGGATTCTTTAAGTCTGAACATTCGGTCTCAGCGATTAATAGGAAGAATGTTTTCTGGTGTTATAGTTATTCAAACGACAGAATAATGCGTTGTAGTTGCAGAAAGCGGTCGTGTGCCCCGTTAATATTTGTCAAGACTACAAAACAAAAGTAAATGCTGTAGAAAAGATAAAATATTCACAACTTACCTTTTCAAAGACGCTCATGTGTAGGTTTGTGTGAAAGCGGCGGAACAAAATAATTCCCGAGTTGATCCCGCCTCCTCGATTCGACATTACAACTGCGCCATATTTTCTCACTGAAGATCTAACAACAGATGTCTCTCATTTTAAGTGCTACAACAACCTAAGCCTACTTAAAGAGCTAGGGAAAATGGTTGACGCCAAGATTCATAAGGCGTTATCTCCGTTATTTGAAGCCTGGAAGTGGAAATTAAGGTTCATGAACTTTTCAATCCCTCATCAAGACTCCCACTTAGAAATCGGCTCCGAAACGGGCAATTTGGATTTTATAAGTGTTCGACAGGTAAACGGAAGCGCAGACGTAGTAATGCCGTTCATTACGGGTCAGTTACTGACTTGACCCGCCCTGCAACCATAGAAGGTCTCATCCATCAGCAGTTTCCGAATTGTTAGCAGAATTATCTGGGACCGGCTTACTCCTTCGAATTCGTGCCCTAGCGCTGGTGTCTTAGAATTCGGGAAAATAGATCCAAACACCAATCAACGTCATTCATAGCGAAGGAGTGAATCCTCAAACAGCAGCCGCACTCACACAAAAAAGTACGAAGACTGTCGTCGATGGTGGATGCGAGGAATAAAACCAAACGAAAGAATTGCTGTGATTAGCACATGTGATGTTGCGCAGTGTAAAATAGAGTGTTCAATGGATTTGAATTAATATGATTTTAAAGAAATGGACGGGCTTCTTCTTAGTCGCTCCGTTAGACGAAGAGAGGGCGAGTGGGAAAATCTTTCACCGTCTCTCATATTGAACCTGATAATCATCAAGTTAATGGTGCTGAGATCATTTGAAATCAACCGACGTTAGCTTTTATTGGAGAGACGCATCGGAGTTGATCTGTGGACTCGCTCACGTCGTAGGGCAGGAAGAACGTCACGCTTCCAATATGAGCGTGTTTATTTCTGTTCTTTTTCGGTGATTTCTGGCCTTCTATAGCTCATCAGATTTTATTCTTGGAAACGCAATGGAAACCCAGAAAAAGTTGCTGTACTCTTCCGACAGTGAGCCCAGTCAATAACTCTATCTGCGCCTCCTTGGAGGAAATGTCTAGTCGGTTTTGGTCCTCGTTTCAAATGCGTTGCACCACTGTTGTTTAGACGGATGTTGCAAAACTGAAGAACTTCTTCTTCGTGATTTAAGTGTAGCGATGTTGATTTCTTCGACAATTAACAATAACTCTTCGATAGCTAGAGAGCTCGTAGTGTTGAAAACATTTCAAGCTCATAGAAGAGATTTAGTTCTATCTTTTTAGATGTATAATATTGATACTTTATGCTATATTCTACCATATTTTTGCTACCAAACTCACCGCTGTCAGTTTAAGAGAGTGTTCTGTAACTTATATTGAGTCTCGAATATTCAAGTGATTGGAAATTAATACTAAGGCAAACTAGGTACTTAGAGACTAAGGAAATACGGATATTTGTATAAAACAGTAAGAAATAGGGACGATACCATTCAAAGAAGAATGAGTAAAAGTTGTAGTTCAAAAGTAAAAGTTTCATAGTTCCAGATTCATCTTAGTAACATTATTATTTCGCTATTCTAATACCGACTGGTGCACAATGGATTAACAACATGAAAAGAAATCATTACCAGTTAACAGTCAGTGGTTAGCTCTCCGACATAAAAGAGCGCTACTCGATGAAGTTGCCTCATACGAGTGGTGTTCTCCTAAAGAAGATCCAACTTGATGAGACTTCGTTCATCCATGTCAAACGACGAACGACTGTGGGCCATGACCAAATACTCGGCTCTGAGAAAGACGAAGGCATTTAAACGTTATCCGGATAAGACTTATAAAGCAACTTCGTGTAAGCTGAATATTTCAAAGAGATACAAAACTTTCATTTTGTTCGCAAGAAATTTTGTTGGGTTAGGTTGCGGACTGGATGGTCTAATGATGGTTTCGACGCGCAAAGTTTCATATTCCAATTCCTTAAAAATACTTAGGCTCTGATATGACACTGGCAGTGATATTGTGCAATACACGTACGATTTTGCTTCGACTACCTCGAGGCTCCAGAGCTTATGTCAGACTTGTTTGAGACGTACAAAAGCTGGCGGATGCCTACAATGAACCCGGTAACATCCTACCATGGTTACCCCTGTTTGAAGGGGAAATCGTGTTGAATAGCACTTAACGTTATGCATAGCAAAAATAAGCAATCCCCAAGCAGCAGTCGAACTTGCATGCACGCAAAATCTATAGATTTTGTGGAATAAGGATGCAAGGAAAGCAATCAAATGAAAGAAGTGCTGGGATTCTCACAGTGTGATAAATGCAATGTCGAGCCATGTAAAAGAATTCTTGGAACTTTACAGTATTAGTTCTTGGAGAGGTTGTACTGCGTGGTCGTGAAACAGAATTTGTCGCTTTCAACTGACCTAGGCAGGTAGCAAATAATGCTGTTCTGGGCGCACTATATCTATCACGGAAGTACTGTGGATGACTTCACTTTCCAACAACAAGACAGTCACCACAATCTTCTTATACAAAACCGTTTTCGGGAAGTGTTTCTGTGCTTCACCCTTACTCAGCCGAGAAAGTCCTCAGTTGTTGTTGTAATTAATTTCTGCTCGTGTATCACAATGCGGTAAAAAAGCATTGTTCTTATTTCATAACAAAAGCTCATCAATTGACTCATTAGGCATCGCTAGAGGTGAATGAATGAAAATCTGGCCTACAAAGTGATTTTTGGTGATCTAGCGAAGTATGGACTCACTGCTGCTATCCTTTCAAGGAAGCCTGCTGCTAATTTTTCGACTCGAGAGAAATGAAGGTACTGGTGAGCATGAAGCGTGAAATCGAACCAATGACTACGCGTGTATCCAAGGTATCTCCGACCATTACGCTAAAGCCGCCCATTTGACCTAAAATTCTGCTTATGGCGTTGCTGGTACGGTTCACATGTATACAAAAAGAAGTGTATCGAATATTTCAGTGGACCATAGAGCGACTCATTACTTTTCTAGTTCACTATTTTATAAAGCAGGGCTTTTTGCTGAACTATTTGTATTCGGTCGAGAGCTTCTCAATCACAGTTGTTGCACCAGACGTCCATCCACTATAATTTACTAACCGTTGCAGCTTTGCAGCATTCTTTCTGACCTCCAAGCTAAAAATTGTTAAAAATAGCGCGTTTCGTTTCGAAAGCTGTTTTTTCATTTTACCGGGGATATTGTTAGCTATTAGGGAGAGTGGGAAGCCATCTTCATTGATGACAGCATGGCTGATAATAACGACGCTAAGGTGTCGCTGCATGTGCAACTGCAAGTAAGTGGCTCATGTGGTGCATCCTTACGTACTGAACGAATAAAACAAGCGAAATAAAAAGGAGGATACCCGACGCTCGCTTTTTTGAGGGAGTCAAAAAAGATGAACAACACAAGTTGTGAATTACTAGGTTTCTAGAAAATTAATGCAGAATTTCAACCCGTACTATTCAAAGAGGCATGTTTCAGGTCGGAATAAATTTTATTAATCGAAATAAAAAGCGTTAGAATCTACTGGTATTTTTCAATGAATAACGAGCTTGTGCGTTCTGACTGAGTAAAGCTCTGGAGTTCTGGTGGCAATAAGGTTGTTGAGAGCAGTTTCGGCCTCTGCTATTTTTTTGAGGTTTTATACAGGTGTGCTATCAAAACGCTTAGAAAATTGGTAAAACAAAGTTTCGTTCAACTCGTCCAGCTGGCTCAGCTTCTGCGGCATCGGTGGTGCGACGTGCTGCCAATTCCTATGGCATCCATTTGTCCCGTACTCAGAACTTTTAAACCTTTTTTAGATGTCACGAAGCACTTTTAATGCTTATACGGAGTCTCCTTTTGCAAGTTTTCGAACAGTTGTCGTTGTGTTTTCTTCCATCAAAGCCTTCAATTCACACTCGTCAATAGACAAATGGGCGTCTGTAGTCTTCCTCGTCACTATCGCCGGATTCTCCACAACGAGATTTTCCAAGCGCCGTGAATTCATCAACACTTCTTTGGCTAAAGTCCATAAAATGGGTTTAGCATTGGGACATAGGAGTGCGATTTGACAAAAAAAAATTATTGCTCCAACGGGTACAAAAAAGACAAGCACTAAAAATCCCCTATCATTTTCTGAGCGACCTGGTAGTTGTGACTTGTAGCGCACGGCGAAAAAGCCGGTATAATCATGAATGTCCATATATAAATACGAAAAAAAGCATAGACATGAGAATATAGGACTAACCATGAGCTTTAAAGTGTGCTATCTGATATAGAGATGGAGACCGAAAAACTCGTGCAAAGACTAAGGGTGAAGGCTTGGAGCCGGAAAGTATGCACTGGCTTATGAAAAACTTAGTATTCCTCGCACTTATCTGCGAAATTCGCTCTACATTAGTTATAAGTAAAGCTCGTTAGTCCGTGCTATTTTAAACTGTTCAATCTTATTGAGATAACACTTTTCCTATGCGGAAATCTTAAGTAGAGGAGCATGATGTTCCATGCCGGAGCCGAACCAGCATCCTTCTGTTTGTCTGCCACTAAATCAAATGTGGTACAGATGCCGACATTCATTTGTACTTGTTATTCCACAAGAAAAATGCGGCCAGCAAATTGTGAAGCAGTAGGACAGAAAATGTATGATCTGTGATAGGATTTCTTTTCCAGATTGTTCTTCTTCGATTTCTAAAACAGCGAATGACTGCGAGGAAAACGAATCGAATCCAAGAAGTGCTGCGATCGGCACTTTAGATATGATGGCGGGTCAAGTAATGACAATGACAATGATATTTTTAAAGCCAAACTAAAGAAGCTCGGTATTATGTCATTATAACGATGGGTGTGTTGACCAGAAAGATTAACTCTCTCTTTTTTGGCCTTTTCTTTTAATTTTCAATAGTTCTAGTTAAATGAATACGAATCCTCCTTAGCCAGAGCATGGCGTAGGTGACACAAAGGTTCGATCTAGCAAATCCTTTTACCACTGTTCCAATTATGTAACTTTACGCCTCTTTATTCCCGAGAATTGACAGCTCTTCTTTGCAGGTTTATTTACGTTCTGATTTTTATACATATAGGAAGAAGCAGAGAAATCCATGGTAATCGCAGGTGATAACATTTCTTCTTTGCACTTACTTTCTTCGTTGTGCTTCCATAGAGGAGCCGCTTTTCTCTTACCAGTTCGCTGCAAGTAATCGTTGTGTATCCTCTAAGGTCTTCTATTTCCTATTTAGGCTCCACCTGTACAACTACCTAAAGTTTTTCTAAGACTCCTTAATAAAGTGATTTAAAACGCAGTAAGTATAATGCGACATGTATTCACCTTCAAACGTAATAACGTGGGGTGGTTGAATGCATATCTGGTTTACACAATGTCTTCCGGTGGCTTCCAATGTATCAAGTCAGTGATACGATCCCCTCAGAAAAGATCGCTACTAATATGATGTGACCTCACAGGGATGGAAGGTTCCGTAGTCCCTGGGCGTGGGATCGAACGAAAGACCACGCTCGCATTGCTAAGCAGCTCTAACCATTACGCTACATACGCAGAGTTCATTATACAGTCATGCCCAGTTAGAACGATAAAGTGAAAGAGTAGTTTTAATTCGATCTAAGAATTAAAAATTTGCACTCTGTGAAGGAATTCTTCTCTGTTCTCTTTATTGACATAATTCCTATTACTATTCACAACCATTATCTTCTTTCTCATTTTGAATGGGTGAATTGTGCCTACTAAAAACCCTTCCGGGAAAAAGTCCTCACCATGCCAGTAATTTTATCGCCACTGATTTGCGCAAAAGGTCAGAGAGGAGCGCATTCCATTGCGACGATGACGTCATTGAGAGCATTTCATTATCATGTGACTCATAGCACAACTATCTAAAACTGCAACAATACTCTCCCATCAAGATTTCATTCTTTTACCTGGAATAAATAGTAGAAACAGAAGTTTCGACAGTTACAATGGCAACAATTTTCTTAAAATTATTGATTGATTATTCCAATCGAGTTTTGATTCACGTCGGTTTTCAAGAAATTACAATGAAAATTACGCAATGTGCTGCTACCATTGAAGTCGTTTTACTCAAGAGAAAGAGAAATGTCTCAAACCTGAAGCTGATCAAAGCACCTTTTACTGGTTCACACATCGCGAAGACCCGTCTGTCGTTTGTAACGTAGCCTCCCTTGTAAAACAACTTTACTGTATAATTCCCAAGACCGACTTTCCATTAATCTTGTCGTTGATCAATAACTCGCCGCCTTCTTGATAAGCACACACAATTCCTTACTATCCTATTTATTAATTTATTCCACTTTATTGACTATTCTATCATTCTATTTTATTTATTCTCCTTTATTGTATGTATAGTTCATTTAGCAGCGAACGTCATAAAGTAATCGGTGAAAAAACGCCTTCTCAAAGGTTATTAAGTTCGTCTTGATCCACGACACTGTACCGCTGCACTTTTGATCTACTCGATTTGGCGCGCCTTCGCTCCCCATTCGCGGGCTATCTGTCATCTCTCGTACGAGTCAGTTTTACTTCACTGTTTGCTCCGTCGTTGTCCAGGTTTTGTTATTAAATCATTAGAAATCCATTCAATGACTAATTTGTGCTTTCTTCCTCATAAAGAGTTCTTCAGTTCGACGTTGAATAGTCTCCATCTAAGTGTTTAGCTCAGTTTTATGGACTTGGGGAAGAATTTTTAGTATGGTTTGAAAGTGTTAGTGTCGAATTCGATGGCTCATCGGGCAGAATACTAACAAGCGCTTTTGTCACTGAAAGTTTGCGTTCCACATCGGAATCGTTCCGAATGTTCCAGAAGCTTGACGAGGACGTTCTTCGGCAGTTGTTGGCAGACATGCTGTTGCTATTTCGCGCCAGCAATCGATTAACACCAAATTTTCGAGGCTGCCCCTCATATGGCCGAAACTTTTGCTGTAACTCTGGAGCGAGCAAATAGTGATGGCATCCCTGTTATCATCGTTTTCCTGGCTATCTCTCTCTTTTTAGGCTGCATTTTTCATCCTTCGTTAAGACGAGGTAGCACTTTTTCTCGCCGCTTTCAGTGCTTTTCTATCGCTTCCCATCTATTTGATCTACCCATTTCCTCGAGTGACAAAGTCTTTTCGTTTCCAATATATGTGGGGCCAAACTTTTGGGCTAAGTGGATCTGATTTTCATTTTTCATCTCTGGAGCAATAAGAACGTGCAGTCTATGAGCTGAGAGCGATTCGTCACAAGTTATTTCTGCACATCTGTCTGATGTATATAGATATATTTACACGTATGTACATGTAGATACGTGTATATACACGTATTGAATTAGTTTTTTGCAATTCATAGACGTATTTTTCTAGTTCATCATCTGTTTGTGCAATTTCAGGCCGCTTGTTTCCTTTTTTCGGTCGTTTTTCCTCGGAATACACCACATTGATCGTTTCAAGAATGTGCGACGTTCGTGCTGAGAAGTCTGGTATCGCTCTGGAGGCACAGCAGAAAATCCATGGAAAGTATGATCCGGAACTCGCCTCACACATTCTTCAGTGGGTACAGGTGGGATGGTGTTTCTTGGTGGCATCTCACTTCTCTGATGGCTTTCTTATAGCGCAGAACCTTAAATATCCTTTCTTCTTTTTTTTGTCTTACTGTTAGTAGGGAATTTTTTTTATTAATACCAAATATAATGGTATTGTAAAAAACATATACTGGAATATGTTATAAAGAAATATAGTAAGATATGTGATAAAAGTAATGTACTTACTTAATACTTGATACTTGAATAGCCCGTCCTCAATGGTTGTGTGGACCCCAGCATAATCTCCACTTTTCGGAATTTTCCTGGTTAAGCCATTGTGATTACCTGGAATCCCGAGGTCAGCCTGGCCAAAGTTTGCCCCATGTCTTCACCACCACAAGTAGTAGCCGGTACGGTGGTGGATCCTGTCATTGGTTTACTCTTAACTAGGTTTCCTGATGGAAACCCCGGACTCCTTCTCAGCTTGGGAGACCCTGACAGGGGATGAATCCGCCGCTGTACATCGCAGTCCGACACCCAGGAACACCTCCCAGCCACGATGAGGCGGTAAACTGTTGGAAAGAAAAGTAATATTATAATAAAGTACCAACCTCGCATCAGCTTAAGAAGATCAGTTTATAAGATCACATAAATGTAATAAAGTAATATCAAAATTGTTGAAAACGATTGTTTGTTTCTTAGTTTTAATATGAATCCATATAACAATGATCAGCAACATTTGCATGAGTGACCCATCTCTTTATAAGTTTCTCTCACTACCAAGATGTGGTCTGGGTAAGTACCAGATGTGTTGACACAAATGCTGATGTGTTCCGACACTTTCGTTATCGAATGATCACCACTAATGTGGATATATCCCTGTACCGGACCACTTCCGCAGTGTGCTCCGTTCGCTTAAGAAACAAAGTTATTTGTCAGGTTTTTTATACGATGCCCGCGAATAACTGTGAAAATGTTGGAGTAACCTGTGAAGTTACTTTATTGTAGTGTGCCAACGCATCGCTTTCTCTATACCGTAGTCACCTGAGTATAGATTCTTGTCGGGAGAATACGGCTCGAAATCACTCATATAAGGGAATCTAGTAATAATGTGAAATGACGTACGAATGTAATGTACGACTATTTTTTCCCTCTACTAACATAGGCATTTGGATCTGAACTCATGCGTATGTTTTGTTTTCTTCATATCCTTCGTAGTTCATGTTCATCTAAGTCCATTTGTTTCCTTATGGACACAAATCTCGATATTAGCATTCTTCGGATCCTTGATTCCTCATCGAAGGCAGCAGTATTTATATACCGTAACCTAATTAGGAATAAATTAACACCTTCGACGACGCCTAATTTTCCTGACTGCCGCATGGGACGACGGCTACTTTCACATTTTTAGGATCTGCTTTTTTTTTGACAATAGGCGTTAATATTTCGATTACAAAAGAAGTTGAGTGATTGAGAACATCGGGATATTCTAGAAGAGACTTTGCTCGGTCGTTCTATGGGAATGAGTAACATATTTCCTATTATTTAAAAGGATAAAGGATAAAACTCGGTTTTTATCATTTCCAGAGGGATTCGCCCTGCATTCAACCTCATTAAGCTTCGTTAGAGGTGACTTAATGCATATGTGCCTTTACAATAACTCGCGGTGGCCCACCGATGTATCGAATCAGTGGTTCTATCCTTGCAGACAAATCTGGTAGCAATTTTCCGACCCCGGAAGGATGGAAGGCTTGGTGAGCTACGGGCGCGGGGATCGATCCCGTGGGTGTATTGCAGTGCGCCTCCGACCACTGCGCCATACGCGCCACTATGTTGTTTGCTAGTTTTCATTATGGCCTACCATGCAGACACATTGTTGTTAGCATTTGCATTTTGTTGCTTACACCGAATCCATCCTCAGTATGGTTATATTCGCGGATTTCACTGCATAACTTTGATTCGTCATATCGATTAGATATGAACTATATGAAGTAGTAGTGAACTTCCAGTCAAATTTTCGGTCAGTAAACTTGTTCGAGAAGTTTTTCGTATATTTTATCTTGTTAATTCTACTCCTATATAAAGTATATAAAGTGAAGCTTATATCGACCGAGGCGTGCCGAAACATCTGTGTTGGATAACCTATTGATTAATTACAAAAGAGGTATACGAAAAGGGTTCTACCCGACAAAGTAAGTCACCAGAGAAAGATGAACTCTGTAGAGGCCCTGCCGGGTATAATGTTTTCTTACATATGACCGCTGTGGTGGCCAAAATGGCATGTAAATGTTAAGTGCTGTAACACAAGCAGCACAGTATATGTTGGCTTCAATGCGTTCGTGGAAGCACACTTAGGTATATGTATTGATTTTAGCATTGGTTTTTAGTTACTCTTTTGTTGTTTGTTTCAAACTGAGCTGTGTTTCAGTCAGTTACTGGCGAAGATTTTAACACGGATGGAAACATTGACAATTTTTGTTCTTTGTTTAAAGATGGAACACTGCTGTGTCGGTATGTTGGATTAGTTGTTTTTGAACATTCTAAGAGGTTAAGAAAAATGCCAATACATTGTCAACACTCTACCGTTCCACGCCTAGAGAACTAGAGAATGTCAACATTATTCGTTAGTGGTGATGCTATTACTATCCTGTTTTGCATCTTATCAGTGATAAAGTTGTATTACTCGAGTACTGGTCGTAATGGTGCTAGGTACCCGTGACCGTCACTGTGAAATACTCGAGTTTGTGACGCTTTTGGCAAGAGGGTTCGTTTTCTTGTGGATTAAATGAAACGATACTTGGATACTTGGACGGCCCATCCTCACTGGTTGTGCGGGCTCCAGCATATTCTCCATTTTTTCAGAGTTTTGCTGGTTTAGCCGTTGTGTTTCCCTGAGGCCTCGAGGTCAGCCTGGCCCAAAGTCTGTCCCAAGTCGTCACAACCACAGGCAATCGCCGACTTGTGGATCAGAGGGAGATTTTCCACCGTGCGACTAGTTTGGTACCAGGACGATAGTCTTAAATGGCTTCCTGATGGAAACGCCGGACTCCTGTTCAACTTGAGAGACCTACTGAGGGATGAATACCCCGCTGTACATCGCAGCTCGACATCCAGGAACACCTACTTGCCGCGATGAGACGATAAACCGTTGGGAGGGTAGTCATTGTAGTATTAGTAATTATAGAATATGACAAAAGCCACGTAGTTAATGGCGGGTTTCTTTTACTGCCATTATACTAATCCATTCTCACGTCTGCTTTAAATTTAATCTTTTCGTATATTTTAGCTTGGCAAATAGTCTCAAGCCAGGTGCCGTGAATAAAGTTAATCAATCAGCAATGGCTTTCAAGCAGATGGAGAACATCGCATTTTTTCTTGCGTTTGCGCAGAACTACATTGCGAAGTCTGAACTTTTCCAGGTATCTTATGAGAATACTTGATCAAATGTCGGAATGGAATACGTTGCTGTGACGTAAAAGTACTACTGATGTTTGACATGTATTTTTTGACTTGCTAACCTCACTTTGGAACAAGAACAACTTTGTATTGTGAAAAATTGCCGCTCTCTCGTGGGCCAATTTGTGTTAGTATGCATTATATACACGGCCATCTTCAATTCAGTGTGGCAAGGAACACTCGTTGTTGTGAAATTCTGAAGTACAGCAGGAGATGTATATTTTGCCTAGTCATTGAAGCTTACGAGCAGTATTTCTATCCGGAGTCTAGGATTAAACCTTGCCATGGGTTGCCCTTACGTTTTAGGAGATCTGGTTACACCGCGGATCTTCCGATTCAGAAGAGTTGGGGAGTGCTTGCGGTGGCCTACGGATCTCTCTCGGCACTTCAGCGATAAATTTTGTCCAATCGTTAGAATATCAGCCGTAAGAGTTGCACTGCGGTGTTCATCATTTCTGAAGGTCGGCTATTCAAGTATTCAACCAATTTTACTTAATACGGCGAATACATAGGCTGTTTAAAAAAATCGCGGATGGAAAACGAGTTTTCTAAGTAAATATTAGTTACGTGAAAACTTCAAAAGAAAATCGAAGCGCGGCAGTTCGTAATGCCATACCACAAACACTTGGTCACTGCTTCGACCTCAGGTCTATCTACTCGGGTTCAGTAGCTTGCTGTGGTGAAAAGTAAGAGTACCACGACAAAACTACACGAGGTGTCGAAAGCGAATCAATTCTATCAACACACCTGCATTCATGAAGAAGAAACCTGGTAGCAGCCGAACCATCATTTTCTTCATTTTCTGCGCAAACTTAAGGGCGCGTTTAGCATAGTGGTTACGGGCTCCCTGCAATGCACGTGGGGTTGATCCTGCACCCTAGGCCCACAAAGCCTTCCGTTACTCCGGGTTCGGCAAATAGGCGCCAGACCTGACTGAGAGGATAGGAGCATGACGCGATACATCGGTTGGTTGCCGCAAGTCATTATATAAGCCAGATATACATTCAGTCACCTCTAACGATGCTTAGTGTTGTCGAGTGCATGGCGCATCCCCCAGGATCAGCGCCGCCAGCTCTTTCCTTTATCATTTTATGCTTTTGGGTTCTTCCTACACTTTTGCTATCTTGCAGCTGTCATCCGTATGTAGTCGGGTTCTGGTGTGGTTTCAGTTGCAACTTTAGAGTGTGTTTTCCTTCTCATTCGTATATTGAATGTTGGTCAAGAGCGGTTTACATTAGAGAATCTGAAATAGCGTTCCCATATGTGCGTCGCTATAGCAGATAGCTAGTTGTCATTCCTTAAGGTTCAGGAGTTCCGCTGCCTTTCGACGTGAACACTGAAGGAACTGAAGAATACGAATAGTCGAGCCAACGCTCTGATCTAACAAGGAGTACTCCTGAAGCTGTTTTATAATTGAGATTAGGCCAAAACACGGGTGGATTGAGCGCTGCTGAACAGCCTCTGTTGAAAGTATTGCTGTATGTTCCGGGTGGAATATTGCGAAAAGTTTGCTATAGTTTGCGTCAGATAGGTCTTTGCATTATTCATCTGATATCTACTGACGATAGAAACGGGCCGATTCTAAATTTCTCGATGTACTCTGGTGTTTTTTTCTCGAAGAACTGCAATCTTTCTGACAGATTTACATAGTGTAAGGAAAATATTGGTAGAACAGCAGACGCTGCAGCTTTGCTTTTGCTTAATCCTGTTTATTTGGAGTTCTAATGGACTGCTAAAATTATATTTCAGACTGTTGACTTGTATGAGGGGCAAGATCCGAATGCAGTGCTCATTTGCTTGTCTTCTCTAGCCCGAAAAAGTGAGAAAGCATTTGGGAAACCTGGTATTGGCCCGAAGGTGAGATTCTCGGCTATTAAGTGTTTTGACAATTTTGCAAGAGATGAAAGGAAACGTATCTATATGCTGAGAGTAAACCCATTAACGAGTAACATGTAGGTGAATCATTACCGGGAACTTTTTTGCATTCAAATATAAAAAACCCACATTCATTCACAACCCATATTTTTCATATTTTAGTTTATGAACTTAAAAAAAGTGCCGTTAGAATCTACATGTCTTTACCATGATCTAGAAATCTGTCTTGTCCCGAAAATGTTTTTTTTGTGATTGGAACCAGGTATCTCGAGCGGCGAAGAGTTTGAAGAAATTGAAGTTCGTCTAAAAGAACATAGTTTCGAACATTCAATCATATCGGAACTGGTGCACTCACATTACATTTTTAGCGAATCTGTTCATATTTTGCTGGACGTAACTTGATTTAAATTGGACGCAATACTAAAAATTTGTATGTGATCTTGAGGATGTTTCGTCTATGAAGTTGCATAGTTCTCAAGTCCTCAAAAGCACTAGTTCTGAAGAACTCATCGATGTTTATCCAAGACTTTCGCGGTTGTAAAGCTAGGTTGAAAGTGTTCACCCACGTCCAGAATCGTGGTTTAAGTTTTTTTTGAGTCAACGTTCTTTCAAAACCGACTTTCCTTTAAACTCCGTATGATTAAGCAATATGTATTCTTTCCTTTATTCTTTTTCTTTCCTACACGAGATTGATGAATATTCACGAGGACCATCGTCTCTGAAGAAGACGAAGACACGTTGGCCGAAAGTGAATATTTATCGGAGTTTTTCCTTATTGAAGTCTGTTGAAAAAAAAATACAAGTTCTGTCATTTGTACGTATAAAGATATAACTATACATTAACCACTATCAAGTTATTGGGTAATGTTGCGCTATAAAACTAATAGGTTTTATAAAGTTAAAACATGAGGAATTGGCAACGGAAATTAGGAGAAAAATATATTTCTGAATTCGTTTTTGCTCTAGTGTCCGCTAGGAGTAGGCAGGTTCTCCTGTGCTTGGTGATGCTTTCATTTTGTATTCTTTCTTGATAAGCTTGCACGAGGTTGATAAATATATTTATTTTCGGCCTTAGCCGAAAATAAATATATTTATCAATCTCGTGCAAGCTTATCAAGGAAGAATGCATATTGATTAGTCACACCGAGGTTTAGGGAAGGTCGGTTTCGAAATATTATTACCACGCTTTGTGCTAGCTGATAAAAACACCGACTTCTGCGCGATGTGCGCAATGATGTATGCTCGGAAGAAACACAAGTTGTTACCACCGGACATTGTCATTATATATCCACCATCAGCATCGTGTATAAAAGGGCATCACTGAGTGAGGATGCCTCATTCGAGAAGATGGCTCGCTGAGGAAGATCTGGCTCGACAGGAAGGCGAAGACGCAACGTCAAGGCGAACAACAGGCATGGACCATCGACTCGGATCACCGGCTCTGAGGAAGACGAAGACGTCGAGACGTTAGCCGAAAATAAATATATTTATCAACCTCGTGCAAGCTTATCAAGGAAGAATGCATATTAATTAGTCACACCGAGGTTTAGGGAAGGTCGGTTTCGAAATATTACTACGCTTTGTGCTAGCTGATAATACACCGACCTCTGCACGATGTGCGCAATGATGTATGCCCGGAAGAAACACAAGTTGTTACCACCGGACATTATCATTATATATCCACCATCAGCATCGTGTATAAAAGGGCATCACTGAGTGAGGAAGTCGAAAATAAATATATTTATCAACCTCGTGCAAGCTTATCAAGAAAGAATACATATTGATTAGTTACACCGAGGTTTAGAGAAAGTCGGTTTCGAAATATTATTACTACGCTTTCATTGTGTTTTATTATTTAGCTAAGGTAATATTTACTGCATCGATAGCACATATTTAGAGAATTTCGTTCCTAGGAATCTGAAGGAGAGAAAAGAGCGTGGACGGAAGAGCAGTTGAAAGCCGGTCAAGGCGTGATCGGGTTGCAGATGGGTAGCAACAAGGGCGCGACGGCAAGTGGTCTGAACTTTGGGAACACTAGGCATATGTAGATTCTTCAGCGATTTTTAATGAAGTTGCGAAGTCTTGTATTTCTGCCTAACGTTAACCTCTCTGATCTGAGTTTTGGTTTTTTCGGTACTACGATCACATTTTCGCAGATGTTGGTTTGTCGATCTGTAGAAGTTCTTTTTAACCCCTGAGTCTTTTGTGTAAAAATAACTTTTGCTCGTTTTACATGTCCCATGAAGATCCTAAATTAAAGTGTATGTGTCGCAGTTCTGTTCCCATGTTTGCTTTGCAAGTGGTTGTCTACACATTGCGGACACATCAATAGATGTTTAACAGTTCAAGAATTCAAGTCTTGACGAATGTTTTTAATTATGGAAATTTTGCGTGATATATGTCACGTAATGCAATGCTGGAAATGTCGATGATCACTTCTTAAGAATGTTATTAAAGTGGGTGTTTCACAGCGATAGATGGGATGGTTGATTTCTTAGTACCACCGTTCCTGGGCATTATCTGTTCTGGTTTCAACAAAAAAAGGAGTGGAGCATAATTTTCATTTTTTCGGAGTTTTGCTGGTTTTGCCACTGTGGATCCCTGGAGTCCCAGGGTCAGCTAAGCCAAAGTCCGCCTCAGGTCGTCAGCACCACAGACAGTCTCCGCCCTTTTGGACAAGAGCGACATTTTCCACCATGCGACTAGTTTGGTACCAGTGTGATAACGAATCCTGGTAGGATATAAAAACTTAGAAAGGAAGCTACTGAGAGCAACTGGGGAAGCAAATCCGACCCCGAAGAAATCTCAAAGGTGGACTACAGTGTTTCTCTGTTATTAGTCTACTAGATAGAAATAGGATATCTATCGCTTTATATGGGATTAGTAATGAAAAGGTCCTATCCGTAGGTTCTACGCTGTGCGACCTCGTAACAGTTACCAACACCTTGGCTAACGTTCTTTGAGCTACGAACTTGGTGGTACAAATCGAGCATGGTGGCAGATTCAAGTTTCATGCCATCATCTGTAGAACAATTGCAGCTGCGAGTATAGCTGATTAACTTTGCTTAAGAACATATCCGTCCAACGTGTAGTTGGCCGTCTTAGGAGACGCTTGGGTGCTCGCAAAGTTCACTCTGCAATTGCTTTTTGTCCATCCATCGTCCGTTTTTCTTACTGTGATCGGCTCAACTGTGTTTCGCTATCGATGTATATTCTTCTGGATTCCGAAGGTAGGATAGGTTTCAAAGATCACAGCTTCGCATTCCTGCTAGATACTGAGTGTGCCAGCCATAGTTTTGATGACACCGTTCAAGCGCTCCATGAGTGCTTAGCAGGTGAGCAGTATTCTTGAAGTGGCTGAAATTCCAGCCCACGTTTCTGCTATATATTAGGGCGTTGGGAGGACTACTGAATTAAAAGGTGAGCGCGGATTTTCAGGCCCGTTAGTTGGCCAGTGACTTTTTTGAGAAGCCCGAAGGCGGTCTATGCTGCTGTCCTTCTCTAATTGCTTCTTCTCGTTTTCCAGATCACTGAAAGCCGAAGTACACGTTCTAGTGAACTACATAATCAAAAGACTATCGGGTTCGATTTGTTCATCTTCGCACCATAGGTTTTTCATCAACCAGATCTTCCTCCGATGTATGTGTAGTCCGATGTTGTTTCTCTCATTGAGCTCATTTTGCATTCTTAATGCTTCTCTGGTAGTTCTTGAGAAACTGACGATACTGTCGGCGAAATGAAGACTTGATAGGAATTTTTCATCAATAAGTATACCTTTCTCATTTCGAGCAAGTGGCTTTATCATCCATTACAATGCAGCAGTTAACAGCTTTGGTGATGTCGCTTTGTCGAACTCCTTTTTTTATGGATATGGTAAGAGGTCGGTGGAAGAGCTGTGCTTTCCTGATTCAGTTCCGATAACATGCAGCCACAATTCTTATATAGGTCGGATTAACTTCTTTCTCGACGAGTAGTGAATAGGACTGCATTCGATTCTATGCTCTCAAGCGGTTTTTCATTGACAAAAGTCAGGACTGTGGGCAGGTTTTATTACCGACAAACTTCTACGATACTAGGTACAGATGTAGTCCATGTATCAAAATCCTCGTCGAAGTCTTGCTTGCTCATGTGGTTGTGTGTCATGCAATGTTTTTGATATGCACAACAGGATACTCTTTGTGTAGAGCCTGTGGAGTTCATTCAATAAGCATATTGGACGGTGTTTACAAAGACCGCTTCGCTCATCCTTCGGCAGGATGATCGTATGTGAGGTCGTCCACTAGTCTAGGTTTTCTCTTTCTGAATTTATGTCATATGGGTTGCCAAAAGTGCATATGATTTGTGGCCTCCAATTCGATGGAAATCGGCAGTGATATTACCGGGTCTTGGAGCTACGTCTTATTCTTTGCTTTATACCTTAACTCGAACTTAAGAGAGCAATCCCAAGTAGTTTTTCTCTAGCAGGCATTAGTTCGAGACGGAGATTACAAACGTAAAGGGTTAGATGTAGAACCTTTCCATTACCACTTTCATATCATGGCGGGATTTATTGGTTCCACCTTCGTTCATCAGGGGTAACAGCAAAACATTATACTAGCAAAAGTTCGGACGCTATTCATTAGAACTGGTTCTTACTTAAGCTACTTCCAAGTTTTTTATGCCTGTAGCGATGTAGATTTTTCCAAAAAGCTTTTCCACAACTGGAATTTATTACCATCCGTGTTACGCGTGCTGCAGTAGGATCAAGCTTCAGTTTCATTTTCTTCTCGAGCCTTAGTGGTAATGAAGATGCGATCTGATCTTCTTGCTTGAGGAACTGAAGAGATATTCGCACAACTTCTAAGTCTTTCGGCAAGTAGCTCGTAGTCTTTGATCGGGTCTTCCTTAATCTGTCATTTACGTTTGGATAGGATTTCGTTTATAATAATTTGGTCATATACTGCTGGACTTTTTCTTCTTGGTAGATGACTTGAAATCTTTTCCAGCAGCTGAATCCAATCTTTCCACTAAGAACGCGGTGATCGGAACTACCGGTATATTAAGTAGGCACCATCTTCTCTTTGTCAGCATATAGTCGATCTTCGCATGAGTTGTGCCATACGGGACTCCCGTGTCCAGCGACGGCGTTCTTTCTTCTGGAAAAACGAGTTTCCATGGAAGAGGCGCGCTGCAAACAAGAGTCCTGCGAAATGGCTTCCATTCTCATCCTTGTATCGTAATTCAAGTTTTCCAATCTCGTATTCGTTTCTGTTAGCGCTTCCTATTCCGGCATTGAGACTTCAGTAAACAAATTTATGATACGCTTTATCATTGGGAGTAATTTCCTGATAATAGAACGCATCCAATTCGTGCTCGTCAGTTGCATCGATTGATGAATAGCAGTTAGGAAGACCACTATCATACTTTGACGCGCTGATGGAAAGCGGAGGAAGGCCATGCGACGAGGAAGCATATCGTACGAGTCGACTAAAGGAGCAGTGCAGGGGTAGGTGACAAGGCCGATGACACCGGCAGTTCGTAATGTCGTTGGGCTTTGTCGGTTTTCTTGCTTTTTTCCCTTGTAACGCAATCACATTGAGTTTGGTGAGGTCGGCATCTTCAAGAAGAGTGTTAAGAGCGACGTCTCACGAGAGTTTTCTACCATTTTACGTGTAGAGTAAGAAACAATTTCCATGATCATTCCATGTGTGTATGTTAATCAGATCCGGTTCCAGTGATGTCCTCGTAACCCGAGATTTTGTGGCCTCTCAGCGGTCGTTTCCCCGTTCCAAGTCAAAGACGGCAGTACTCAGTGTGCGGGTACTGAATCTGGTCTCTTAGTGGTTGAGTGCTTTTTTCTTTCCTGAATTGACTTTGCAAGTGCGCTTTCAGGTCTTCAGCACAGTGTGGTCCTGAAGGAAGTATCCTTTCGGCAGCGCGATTCCTTCGAACGGTCTTCTTACCATGGGAGTCGAACACGATATTAAAACGGGAATCAAAAAGGAAGTAGAAGTGAAAAAAGGTCTAAGGTCTAGCCGCTCAAGGAGAATATGGAAGACGACACTCCAATGCGTTACAACATTGCGCGCAACGAGAACGGTTGTAGATCGTGCGAAGACAAACGCTCACGAATTGAGTCGGGCAAACGCTCAGTTAAGGTGTCCATGTCAATTTTCGGACTAACTCGAAAGAATCGAAGGAGAGAAAATATTTGAAATGTCGTAATTAAAGCAATTATAACTCGTATGAAATGCTGAGATATTTGCAAAATTCCGGACCACAGGTGTATGCAGTGGGGAACGAACACGCGCTGTTGTCCTTACCGGTAAGGACAACTCCTTCCCCACTGCATACACCTGTGGTCCGGAGTTTTGCAAATATCTCAACATTTCATACGAGTTATAATTGGAAACATACCCTGCCATTAAGAAGAAAAAGGCAGTAAATAAAAGAGTTAAAGCAATTGTTTTGGAAATTCTATGCAATTGCCGTTCAGTAGTCTTTTGAATACCGAAGAGTTAGCCCCATTGAGAGATAACCGACGGTTTTCTTATTGTGCTTGTAGACTTTATGATTTATTTCACGAAATGTTGTACACAAATGCAAATGACTAGAAGTTGAAAGACATCCCCTTAATCGTTGATCACTGAGATTGTCAATAAGTGAATGATTGGAAACGAATTGATGATTCGCATTCACAACATGAAGCAGTTCACATCTGAAGTGGCTATTTAACTAGACATATAATATTTTTATGTGCCATAGATTGCTTCACTAGTGTTTTTAGATTCAATAGCTGACTCCCCATCATGCAAATTTCGTTTCGGTTGTGTGTTTGCAAAGGAGTTCGTATTAAGCACAATGAACTATATTACGAAAAAAAGAGATCTGATTTAATAGTGCAAACAGATAGGGTCTACGGAGTTGCTCCATCTGTGGTATCTTGTACCCTTGGCAAAATTCTGGCTGGAAAACCACATCTCTGTTGCCACACGTCTTCTTGCTTGCACGACGTCTCGGTGTGCCGATTCAGATAACTGCGTAGAGCGAATCGACGTCCACATTTCTGACAAGAATATTTCTTCTCGCCTAAAAAACCGAGAACTTTCTACGAATGCACTTCCCGTAAGTCGGGTAACTTAACTTTGTCGAAAAAAATAGCTGAAACTAGAGTTTCCTAAAAATATGTTATTTATTTAGGTTACGAGGACTTAGCTGTTTTAAAAATTATCATAACGTTGCTAAGATATTTGCAAAACTCTGGACCGCAGGTGCCTATAGTGGGAAACGAACGCGCTATTGTCCTTTCCGGGGAGTAACGCGTTCACCACCACACCATGTGGGTCCTTCGTTCCGTCTGTCTCTCAGCAACATCTCAAACCGTAAGCTTAAGATAAACGATCGTACATGAGCCTAATAGCCAAGTATTTAACGAGAGTTCTCAATCACTATTCAACCTCCAAATGTAATTTAGAAAATCTGCCAATAATCTTTCAGTTTGAATTCCACTTTACTCCTAAACATTTAACTTTTCACTAAACTAGATTCGTTGCCAATTTGGGCCCCCCAGATCAATCCCGTTGACGGGTGATTACTATGGAAAAAATCGATAGAACTAGCTGAAAGACAGGCGAAACGAAGGACCCCCATGGTGCGGTGGTGAACGCGTTACTCCCCGGAAAGGACAATAGCGCGTTCGTTCCCCACCATAGACACCTGCGGTCCAGAGTTTTGCAAATATCTCAGCAACGCTGTGGTTGTATTTCGTTTGGTAACCTGCCGTGAAAATTGTAGTAGGTAGAAAATAAAAGGTAAAACATTAAAAATTATCCCCTTTTTTTCTCGAATTTATTTTCAGATATGATTAAACTATATTACACATGCTCGTTGTTCCAATCTGGCGTCTCAGGCAAACCAAACACTCCTGTCTGAGTTGGAAAAATTAGTACACGTTTGGAACCGAATCGGTAGGTGTCTGAGAGAGCCCAAGAGTTTAAAAACACTAACTTGATATTTAACACCATCGTGACGAATGACACCTATAGGTGTCATGACGGTTTTGTGGAGGTAGCTGATAAGGCACCTACGTGCGTCATTTTCTTCCCGGCGGTTTATTTTGGTTTACAGAACTTTTCCATTGGACTTAACAATCGATAAATTCTCCAACGCAGACGCTATGGCAGGTATCGCGCATTTCGCACTAATTCCTTATTTTGCGGCAAGAGTCTATCGCTGTTGAATACAGTGTGCGGCCTGGAGAGTGTGGCCAGTGAAGGCTCCGAAATGACTTTCCCTCGAAGAACTGGCAATGCATGCAATATGCACCATCATTTTGACAAGCAACTCGTTGTTTTCTAATTTTCAGTCTCTATCACGATTTTTCATATTCATGGGGAACGGAATGATTTCGTATGCCCCATTTACGTTCAGCGATGGGAATACCTCCAAATGCTCTACGTCTATCTAGGTCGAGAAATCAACGTAGTCAACGACTTAGCTCCAGAGCTGAACAGGGGAAACGAGCGGCTTGGATAGCCTTCAAAAGCACCGGGGACGAAGTGAAGAGTACAAAGTACACCCGATTCCGTACTCATCTTTTCGACCCCATAATTGTTCCTGTATCATTTATACGTCAGAAACCTGGTCGCTGCGTAAGCAGGATGAAAAGTCATTCAGCGTTACCGAACGCGCAGTTGAAAGGACGATGCTAGGAGTATCCTGTTTCACACAAGTAAGGGATGGGATCCGAAGCTCTGATCTGCGTCAACGGTCAAAAATCAAAGATGTCGTTTTGTACGCCAAACACTCGAAGATAAGGTTGGCCGGACACGCAATGCGTATGAATGACAACCGATGGACAACAGCCGTTAGTGACTGGATTCCTCGGGAAGTCAAACGTACTGCAGAAAGACTTCAGAGTTCTTCACGAAGATCCTAGAAGAAAACACGATGCTCAACAAGTCGCTAGGCAGACCCACCAGGCTACTTTACTACACGAGACAGGGAAAAATGGAAGATTTACTGGCCCCCACTTGAGTCACTCGACGATCAATGGGACGATAGGTGGTACAGGTGATAATGAATTTGGGTGTTGTTTGTAATGAGAGGATAACAAAACTAAATGGCAGACATTGTAGTGTTCTTTGCAGAACTTATATAGCTCTATTAAATGCTGACAGCAGTATGAGTGCATAGTGGTATGTACAAGAAATATGGGAGAGTGTGTAGAGGAACATGCAGCATACCTATGATGAGATAAAAGCAGGAATTTTTTCAAAGCGCAGAAAAAACCGATTTATGGAACAGAAATCACAACGAAGGTTAATGGGGCAAAAAAAATGCTGAAGTGACCGGTGTGACACCTATACGTGTCATAGTGAGCGCGACGAAAAATGAGGCTTCGTCCACTGGCGCGAAAACACCAATTAAGATCTCCACAGCTCAACGCATTAAACAAATTTGCAATCAATGACGCTTACTGCATCATTATTTAGTTGTTTGGCATCCCTGGGTATCAGCGCTCCAGTACCAATTTCACGACCCGGGAACGGTGATGGGCTTTCACTGTCCCGGCGCCTGGTTGAGCCATGACGTTACATGTATTAAAAGGAGTCAATACTGGTGCCTTACTCGTGCCATTGTTTGGGAATTCGTAGCCCAGTGTCACACGACAAGATGTATAGGTGTAAAATGTGTTTACATAAACGCTCATTAGCAATCATTCGTTACTTCTGATTATAAGCTTTTCATTGGATGAGGCGCGACCAGTCGAGCAAGCAGGATTTCGAAAAGGATTTTGTTGCATGGACCACATCCAAACTGTGTCCAGGGTCATCAAAGTTTGTCGGGAATACCACTTGCTTCTAGTCCTAATCTTTGTCGACTATGAGAAAGCGTTTGACAGTGTCAAAGCGAATGTAATCCTATCAGCGCTCGTCGACCAAGGAAGTGGACCCATCCTACATGAGGAATCTGTCCGACTGTTATCGGAACTGCACTAAGAAAATACAGCTTTTCCATCGACCTCTTACAATAGCCATGGAAAAAGGGTTCGACAGGGTGGCACAATATCACCAAAGCTGTTCAGTGCCGCACTGCAGTGGATAACGAAGTCACTGGATTGGGTTGAGAAAGACATACGTATTGATGGAAAATTCCTATCAAACCTTCGATTTGCCGACGACATTGTCATCTTCTCAAAAAGTACTAGCGAAGCAGAGGCGATGATCAACGAGCTCAACGAAACGGGCAAAAGATCGGACTTCGCACAAATCGAAAAAGAACCCAGTTGATGAAAAACCCATGATGCAAAGCGAATAAATTGAACTGGATGGCTCTCTCATTGCAGGGACCACCCCGTACGTTTACTTTGGGCGAACAATTAACAGGAAAAACAACATGGAGGAGAAACTAGGTAGAAGAAGGAGAGCAACTTAGGCCGCATTCAGGCCTCTCAAAGAATCCACCAACCAACTGAAGGACCCGAAAATCCGCGCTCATCTCTTTGATTCTACGGTCCTCCCAGCGCTCTGTTATGCTGCTGAGACGTGGGTTGTTACTTCAACTACGTCAAGAATGCTTTGAACTATTCACAGAGCGCTTGAGCGATGTCGTCTGTAATATAACCAGCGCTCTCAATATGTAGCCGGAATGCGAAGCTCTGATCTTCGAAATCTGTCACATCTTCTAGATCCAGGAGAATATACATCGACAGCGAAGCATAGATGGGCCGGTCACATAATGAGAAGAACAGACGGCAGATGGATGAAAGGAACAGTAGAGTGTACTCCGAGGGAATGCAAACGCCTTCTTCGACGACCACCTACACGTTGGACGGACATGTTCGTAATCAAAGTTAATCAGCTGTGTCCGCAGCTGCAGTTGTTTTACAGATTACGGTATGAGACTCGCAAGCACTACTATGCTCGAACAAGACCACTACCATTGACTACGATTGCGAGAGAAAGGAACGAATGGCATATGTGCTGGGGTCTGCACAGCTCGTGAAGATGGACCGTCCAAGTATCCAGGTAAAGGTAAGTATAAGCTTTTCTCAAACACGTAGTAGTCATGCTTTCCATGAAACCACTGTTTTTTTGCTCCTACTTTACTGTACATGCATTTAAATTATTTTCTATCTAATGACTCCTTCCATCTCCGTTTTCGTGGCTTCTATAACAACATTAATCTTTCACGAACTGCACTAATCCACGTGGATTTCGTATTACTTTGACAACATGGTGATCGTAATCCGGGCTTTTCCGTCTGTTCGGCATAAGAGCGACGTGGGAGGCTTAGTGGTTATGTTAGCATTAATCATTCCACTCCATCCAGAACCACAAGTGATTAAAAGACTTTGGAAAATCAGTGAAGTCACAAACCCGTATGAGTGAGAATATGAGCTCTGAGATTACTCCGATCAGCAAAATTTTTTCCACAATGAGCGCATCCAAATGGTCGTTGGCCAGTGTGCGAACGCAGATGGCCCTAGACAGGATTAAGACTAACTGCTTAAATTTTTTTCGTAAAAATATGTATTTCTTTGTTTCAGATAACAACGGGAATCGTGAAAGATTAGAAATTTTAGAAATTACTGAAGATTAAGTGTTGTGTGAATACTAGAATATGTAAGATACTGAAATATCACATTATATGGGACGTTAAGCAGAAATTCGTCTTTGAGGAAGAGCATACTACTTTTAAGAACTAGTTAAGTAGCCATAACAACATCTACTCGGGCTGGAATGTTAAGATATCTCAAAGCTACTATATCACACTGGCGAGCACAGTGATGAAAACGATTCTGATGTTACCAGTACTCCTTACCTGTAACAACCATAATCTTGAGAAAACCTTCCCGCACACGTCACACTTATGGTTGGCCTTGTGAGTAAGAATATGCATACTGAAATTAACCCATTGACTCTTTGTTAAACCCTATGTTCTACTTCCCTCTATTTATCACATGTTAACGTTCGTTTATGGGGTGGATGACGCAGTGGCAGTAATGTTCATCATCACGAGCATGGTGCTAGTTCGATTCCGCTCCGTGCT
Source organism: Angiostrongylus costaricensis (assembly GCA_900624975.1). Classification (NCBI taxonomy): domain Eukaryota; kingdom Metazoa; phylum Nematoda; class Chromadorea; order Rhabditida; family Metastrongylidae; genus Angiostrongylus; species Angiostrongylus costaricensis. The sequence goes on along the minus strand of UYYA01004023.1, from coordinate 54,416 downwards.
CAACCAAATCTCTCATCCCTCCAGGGTCGGAAGATTGGCACTAGACTTCCCTTGGGAAAAACCACTCTCTGAAATCCAATTGGGGACGCTCCAGCCCGGTTATCTCAGGACTCCAGGGAGAATTGCTCGACCAGCATTCTACGACATTCAAAATGAAGTGAAAATCGTCAAGCAGCAACCGAAGCCACACGTAAAGCTTAGAACGTCTTCGTGGACAATAACTGCTAGGGAACAAATCGAATGTGAGAAGTTCTGGCTTGCATAGTAGTCGTGAAGACGTGTCGTATAAATTACAAATAAATAAAAAAAAAAGTTCTTTTTTTCCTAAAAACCGATTTTTACTAGGACTCGGTAACCATAATCAATATATTTCTATGTGTCTGAGCTGACGCGAAATTGGTACACATGTCCGTTTTTTATTTTTCTAGTTTTTATTTTTACATCAAATATAAGTTTCACGGCAGTCGTGGTTTTTAAAATGAGAAATAATCGAACGGATATAAATGAAATAGCAGTAATGGGGGAGTGTGAATTGAATAATAAATATATGATAAAGGTGTAATTGACCGATTTTCGAAACAGCTGACATTATACTTGTTACGCAAGCGTGTTATCCTATTACGTGACCTTGCAGGTGGTGGGTTGGGTGGCGTAGGCGGTGCGTATACAGAGGAAGCTTCCTTAAGATTCAATCAGACCAGTACTTTATAAGCGCTTTTTCGAACGGTGTTGCATAAAAGCCATCAAGAAATTACGGATTCTTAGTTCATCAAGTTAGAGGCAACTGTTCGCTCTGCTTTTTTTCGCTCAAAAACTTTATACATGGGAAGAAATCTTGAGCTTTTAATGAGATGTTATGTACCATACATGGAAAACATTATTCTTAGGAATATCCACTGCGTGACGTATATTTTCCTATTTATTCTGCATAACCATTCTTCATGTCTACTGCGGCGATCCCAGCATTTTATGCACTCGATTCGTTCCCTCGCATCCATCATCCACGAAGATTTTCCAAAATTTTTTTGTGTGTTGGTTCAACTGCTGCTTCGTTTCTTCTTCGTTATGAATAACATTAAATGCTGGTCAAGTCGATTTTCCCTGGAGTTCTGACACAGCCAGGATAGAGCGCTCGCTTGCTCTTAAATTGCAGTAAGTGAACTGTTCCCAAAAATGTTTGCTATGAATTCCCCGATCCCGGAGGGATGTGTGTCTGATTAATCCGAACGGTGCCAAAACACAAACGCGCTTTTGATGAACGATGTCAATAATATTGCGCTACGTGCCCATTATGTGACGTATATGAAAAACATTACTCCTAAGATCTTACATTTTTAACCACATACTGATTACTGCTTAGTTTGCACCGCCATTGAAGAGCACTACTTATTGAGAGACGTTTTTTCATGATTCGAATAATGAAAAGAAGTTTGTTCACCTGAGGGCTGGCATACTAACGTAGACTCGATCACAATGTGGGCATTGTTTCGCATATTCGCTATCTAACGGACGATGAGTCTGAAAGAGAAGTCTTATTTGTATTACTCTACAGTCTACATTAGTCTTCATTGAGGATCGAAAGTGACTTTTTTTCAGTTGAAGTGCTGGCGCATCACTACCTGTTTATGACGGCTGAGATTACTTGTACTAGCGTAGGACTTTCCACATTGGTCGCAAACACATCGTGGATTGGTGAATCTTAAATTGAAATTTTTTCTGAAGACTGTACCTATGTTTGGAACCAAAAATTAAAGCCAATAAAATATTACTAGCATTATTAATAGAAAAGAAGCTGTACATATATTTCGACACCATGGAATTTCCCTTGTTTCCTGGAACGAGGTTTTGGTAAGAAGTGTGCTCAATTTTCAGCAGGAAGTTTCCTAGATGCTTGATAAATGCTAGTCTGAAAGCCTTTTGTTGTGTAAGCTGGACGGGATATGGGATAGAATTTCTTAGTCAATGAGATAGGAGATTGGATGAGAATTATAAGAATTTTTGATTCTTTTCAATTGAACCAATGTTGGATTATTGTCACATTGTGTAGCCTTTTGGCAACACTTCTCTGATTTCTTCTTAATTCATTTCGTGATGGTAGACGATGTCGATCATTTTCTCATCACCGAACAGTGACCCTCTTTGATGCTGCCTTGATTCGCGTGTTTTGGTGTTTCACCTCTTTCCAAACACTACCAACCATTGATGGTTGATATATGTGATCCAGATTTCTTCAAATATCGGAGTCAAAAACTGAATCTGTACTGCTAGTTTAAAAAGGCACGGCGTTGACGTTATGATGGCCAGCTAATTTTTTGGCTGTGGTTAGGTCTGTACGTCGTTCATCTGTCCAAGTTTTTGGTTCAGTTTGGTGTAGACGATGAATTCATTTTGAAAGGTCTTTGGTGGTCGAGGCATTTTTTCACGTTCTATTGATGTTTTACATGGTTCCTTTCTAATTGTCACTGATAAGTGGTTGTCGTACATCTTAAAAAGAATCTCCGTCCTTAACTATACTCATCTTCAAGATTTTGAGGATGCATTTTACTAAGCCTTCCTTGGTAAAATGTGTGGTTCATTACGGAAAAAAGTTTCAATTCTTCTTATTTGAAATCCAGAAACAAAGAGCTCAACTTCAACCTTTCCATTTCAGTTTTAGTAAAATTCAAACGAAAACAAACACTGGGTACAAAGTCAACAGCTTAAACTAATTGAATTGCTCTACTCTCCAATGGCTTGTACCTTAATAAGGATGAATCCGTAGTGAGAAAGTTCGAAAAACGATTTAAGCGCATCGATTAGGTTAACTTTATGTTAGAGGCTGGCTTCCGAGCTTTTTACACCTACCCACATGGAATGTTGCTTGTGTCATATCTTTTACAAATGTGTTCCTTATCAGATAGAAAAAACGCAACGAATAACCGATAGTAGTGTTAATGTCAATACAAGTAATTGATAACTAATGATAATGATGGTAGTAAATAATGACTGTAACAACAGTAATAATAAAATTTACTGAAATATAACAGTAATAAATTAGTGAGAATAACAATAGCAGCAAATAATAATAGTAATAACAGCGATAGTAACACAAATTAACAATAATACGTAATCATCCGATTATTCTGATATTAATGACGTCTCATGGTGGCAAATCTCCCTCTGATCCACAAAGACGGTGACTGCCTGTAGTGGTCGCCACCTAGGGGCAAACTTTGGCCAGGCTGACCTCGCGACTCCAGAGAACCACAGTGACTAGACTAGCAAAACTCCGAAGAGACGGAAATTATGCTAGGGCCCGTAGAACCAGTGAAGATAGGCCATTCAAATAAGTGTATAAAAAGGATAATGCCCTCGGTGTTGGTCAATCCCTTAGGGATGCGCCATGCATTCGACTTCATTAAGCTTAGTTTTATTTCACTGGTTAAGATGGATAAATATTAATGTTTTTGAGTTACATCATTACATCTAATAAAGTTCGTTATGAGCTATCACATGCTTGTTTAAGTTTGAAAGCCTCCACCACTTTCGAAAGTTCTTCACTTTCAGAATGAATCTGATACATTTGAATACGACTGTTTTAGATAATACTGAAAACAGTTAAAATATATTCTCTCCAATAGCCCTAATAAGTCCTTTAGATAATAATATATTTTTTAAAGCTGGCTATACCTTCGTGAGCTCTTCGTTCGTTTATCGGACACTTCAAGAGCGTCGAGAGTGTACGATGTTGGATCCAATTCGGACGAAGCATATGTGATCTGCAATCGAATCACTAAACGAAATCTCTGGATGAAAAATATCCATGCAAAATAAAATCCATAACACTTTCTAGTACAGAAGCTCATCACCGCTGCATCACAATCACATTTGTGAAATGATTTTTTAAAAGTATTATCGCACATTTCTAATCAGTATGCAGAACTTGGAAGTATGTAAGGTAGGCCTGTACAGATGACTGGATCACACTGTTTTTGTTACTTAAACTACGTTTTAAACATTCTATTTGCAAGAATCTGGCTTGTTGCTCCACCGGCTGGCTGGCTAATTGTCCGATTCAATGGTGCCGTGGAAGGAAAGCCAAAGAGCAAACCTCCCTTGGGTTTAGAAATGCACCCTGTAAGAATGATTTAAGAACACCTTAACTAGAGAGTGATGGACAGAACTCTACTGTGAACTACATAAAAAATCAATCAGCATTCGATATTTCAACTGAGAGCATCGTATCCTCAGCCTGAAGCTTAATCCTCTCCCGAACCTGTCTACTTTCTTAGATGAACGTCGCAAAGCAGCGAGGTGAACAACAGAAAATGTGCGAGAGTGGTGCCACAATTTAGGTGGTCCACTTATTATGTACTAATTTGTGCAATATTTAAGAAATAGTACCAATGTTTATATAATAGATATAGACATTGATTATTGTGCTCCGGCGATAGAACATTTCGTTTATTTACGTAAACTAACGCTTCGGGAATTTTAAAGATCTGAGCCAAAATAGTCATACATCAATTTTAAAGTGATCTGATTTGTACAACTTCGAGAAAAAGCAGAAACAAAGACCTGAAAAGCAAAACAGATGTGAAAATTTCAAGGTGATTTGTTTTACATAACATTAAAAAAAAGTGAGACGAAATACTTGAAAACTATTGTTGTGTGAGATTTTTCAGACAAGTTCTATTGTTCTTTTCTCTAGATAACACTGGTGTTAACTTTGGCTCTACTTTGTGTAAGAAATAACATTTAAGTTCCATTGTTTAGACAACAAATAGACGGCACCTTATTACACTTCTGATAGCGCCATTTTTGGCCCTACTTATATGAACACCATGTCCTAAATTTTTTTTTGCAAGACAAAGGCCGTAATTTGGCAACGCCGTTAATAATGAAAACCTTATTGGACTATTACGCTAACAAGAGGCTGATAAGAGGTTGAGGCCGAGGTTTTTTATCTATCTCATGTCAGCTTAACAATGGAAGAAAGTTATTAGAGTTACCCTTTTTGGCTGCTGAGTAATACTTCTTATCTGAGGTGTTTGCGAGGATTCCCTCGTTACGACCATTTTTCGTTTATAAAATATTTCTTAATCAATCAGAAGCGATGAGCGATTACTTCTGCACTACCTTCGGCTTCCCATCGCTTTCCGGTCGTAACAGGTTGTCGATTGAAAAAGAACACGCTGCCCTCTAAAAGTGTCGCCATCATCGTCATCAAGTGATTGTGCGAAAAAAAACAACATTACAGTAGACAATTTACATTCTTTATGAAGAATTACACAAATTAACTTGGTGTTAAGAACATGTGGAACGAGCAATAAGTGACGAGTTTTCCAGTTCAATCTTATGAATTGAATCAAAAAAACAGTTAAGGAAACAGTTAAGGAAACAGTTAAGGAATGTTAATGTTACTCTACCAGATCACACCTTACTTTCAATACAATACATTATTTTACAGACGAACTCATAAAGATTTACAGAAGTCAACGCCTTCCTCTAGTCTTGTGCTCGTATGCTTCTTGAAGCACAGACTTCTTCTAAGCATTTGCTTCTTTAGCAGCTTACCTTAATTCATACTAACGTAACTCTTATCGCTGTAAAAATAAATCGCTGATGTGCTTAAAATTTCAACATAAGTAAACAAAAGAAACATTCTCTTCTCTTTTCTCTTTGTTCGTCTACGATTTTTTATTTATTCATCTGTGTTTGGAAGCCATCTCTCTCATCTCACGAATAATTTCAAATATTCCAAAAAAATTTTTTTTTTAAATCTAGGAAGTTTTCTAACTTTTTCTAAAACCCAATTTTCCAGAATTTTTTACAAATTATGAAGTTTTCTTCAACTAAGGAATCTTTTTTTAAGTTAACGCAAGAAACTTTAAAAACTCAAGAAAATAGCCTAACACGCTGTCCAGATTTTTCGATTAGTTAAGACATTCTTGTCTCCTTACTTATTTCTCACTCTGTCTTTTCCTCTTTCATTTTTTTCTTCCTACCTGCTGAAGGATTAAAACGTTTTTTTTGAGTGTAGCCCAGAAGCTAACCTGCTCATAATTGTCTTCAATTTCATTTTTTATTTTATCAGCTCGCGGTAGAGAATTATTTAACATCTGTTGAAGTTGAACGTTCATCAGCACGTATAGTTGAGTGTTAAGAGATGATCCTGAAGCAAATTTTATGAATCGGAATCCATCGATTATGGACAGAAAAACAATAGAAAAAAGAAGAAAAGAAAGAACCTAGTAATTGCGGAGGTGGGAAAGGTTGCTGAATGGTGGAAGAACGCAACTGGGAGTTAAGTAAATCCTGTAGTGAGAACATGTTGCTGAACAACTGGTTGGGCTCATGAAGCCGGAAACATAACACACAAGTGGGCGTGGTTTGTGTTCTCATTGGTCGAAACGTTTTGGGCGGAGCTAAGAAAATTTTCGGCAACTACCGTTACTCACAGTTCAACTTCATAGGAGGTTTCTGAAGCTTTATACATGACAGACTCATTCATTATAGCGACATTTGTCCACGTCGTTCAACATCAAGCAACAATTCGTTTAGTAGTCATTATGATTGCGACATAAAATTCGAAAGAGCACTTCTGCTTCATCACGAATCAAATGCTCCTTCAGTGCCAGAGAACAAAGCCCGACTTGAACCTCGCGAAAATTGAGAGTGGGCCGTGGCACTTTAGAACAAGAGATGAAGATTCCAAGCGAAATGGTTGTTTTATTTTGTTTTATGTCCATTCATTCTTTAGTAAACACTTTTTCTCAGGTAAACAAATAGATAAATATTGTAAACAGCTCTTGAGATGTTTTATTTAGATTACCAGAAAAAAATTCCCATCATGAATTAACTTCTTCTACTTTGAAAACATTGGATCCCTCGTTTGACGTAGGACGCTGCAGGCCTAGAGGAATCCGAGAAATGAGGATGTTATAATGCTACAAACCTCACTGCATTGTTTATGTCGTCGATAATCTGTAGGAAAACTTCAGAACATATAGAAAGATACTAACTCGGGTTTCCAACAGAACTCACACTGGACCAACAATGAGTGTGTTAATGAGAAAAATAGAACAAATATCGGCAGACTGCAGCCAGATATACTTGAAAGCTACTACTACTATCTATGATATATCAATACTAAGAACATATTCTCATAAGCAGTTTCGAAAACGGTCTTTGTGACGGTCTCAGTAGGCTGCATTCTACCATTTAACTTTCATGCAGAAACACTTACCGTATCTCATAGTAAATCCTGGCAATGAGGAACAGCAGCAGGTGACCGTCCGTACGGCTGGGTTCAACGCAAATCATCTCTAGAATCACTTGATTACGCAACGACGAATGCTCTACCTGGTCTGATTGGCACTAAATTTCTGGATTTTATTAGGTCTACAACGATGCATCTCGCTAATTACTATAGAATATTTTTAAAAAAGCATCTATGGCAATATTTGCGATATGGTTCTTTATTGTGTCTTCTTTTATAATCTTCCATTCTCTGCAGCGAATTCTGTTCATTTCACTTTGTTTTACTTGTTACTATTGTAGTAAATCCAAAGTTCGTTCTGCAAAACCAGAAACGTCACCATGGGTTTGGGCTGCTTCACTTCAGCTTTACAAAACAGATTCATACTTAATTGAGGTAAAGGGGTGACAAACGTTGCAAATGCGATTTCCAGGACCGATTATCTATTAACCTTGGAATTGATCAACAGTTCTCTGTCTTCTTAATAAGTACATAAGAGGTTGTTACTATACTATTTATTTATCCACAAAAGCCGAACCTTCGGCGAATTTGGCCTTCTTCGCCTTCTTGTCGTAAATGTCACAGTCCAGTACTTACATAAGATCTCAGCACAGAGATTCTTGTATGTTCTATGCTGTCTGCACTTGAGTGCAATTCCAGAGGCTACCGTCTTACCGTACCGGAAATGCGTCATCTGGTAGCTGACCTTCGCCGACCCCTGTTGCGTAATGCGCGCCAACAAAAGACATCAACACCTGTTCTCGCGTCGGAACATGAACAGTTCAACTGATTGCTATACGGCATTCATGAAAATCTACTCTACACTCATTTTGTAGGGAAGAATAGAGCAATAGTGTCGAGAACCTTGTCACTGATTGACTCAAGGAAAGGAAAGTAGGCCTCTAGTGAGCGTGTAGCAGAGGAGCGATTAGATATCTAGAGATAAGTTGAAGCTTTTTTCGCGAAATCGAAATCTAACCTTTCAGAGAGCTCTACGGCTATTTAGACCAGTAAAACAACTCTCACTGACTATCTAGATGGGGAAAATCAACTTAATGAGCTAGACCGACCACATCGCATAAACTCTTTAATAATATATGATTACAGTAGTTTTTAGTTAGTTAGAATTGACACAACTTTTTTTTTCGCAAGGAATCATTAAGTGACGTTTTGCTGCAAAACTCGAAGCAATTCAACTGGATCAGGAGTATTTCCATACGATGACCTTCGAGAACAGCATACACATCATGTTTGTCAGTGTTTCAACATTTTTTGAACTATTCAAAAAAAAACTTTAATGCCTTCCTTTGTTGATCTCAGTGAAGGGTAGCAGCCGGCCGGTTTCTTTTGTCTATCGTCATAAAGACATATTGCTATAATTCTTCTGCAACAATTGATTACAAGATTTTGCAGCACTCCTTATATGGTAGATTACCTCTTCACTGTTTGAACGAGTTGGGGATTACCAATTCGTATTCTGAGCTAAGGTTATGCGTTTTCGACTTTGCTAGCCTATAGTCTTAGCCGCATTAGATAAAAATCAGTAAATAAGTAGATAAATAAATAAATTTTGAGCAGCGAGGAATACCTTGATGATATCCTTACTGGTACACCATCAGTGATTCGGTGCAGCAGCCAGGTGTCCATAGTGACCTGTTACGTAACAGGGATTAATGGAAACTACACACTGGTTATACTAAAGAAAAAGAAAACTACCAATGTGCTGGTTTAGTTCTATGTCCACAAATTGAACAGGATATAATGTCGAAAGCGAAAATAATATTATAAGTGAAAATTGGATAATACTCACATTTGGCATTTTGCCACTTCTCCCTTTTAACTAGGAATTCTATCAAACCTTCATTCCAGATTAATAGCAAGTTCAGTTTTCTTCACTCTTCCTTGTGCTGTCATAAGAACTTAGTTGTTGCTACTTATTACTCTCTTATTACTATCTGTTTAGCTATCAATCTCCATCACCAAGAAAAAAAACTGGTTGATCACTTCATCGTGGTTGGGTGGTGTTTTGTGGTTTTCGAATGACATGAACCGTAGTGGGCTGTTAATTCACTTTCTATGGTTTCTGACGTCGCTTCTAGTTCGAAATATTTCGATCTGGAAGTGGAATTCATGGGAGCTCGAAGCTCATAGTGGTGACAAATTGCGTAAGTACGTGACGAGAAGCTTCAAAAGTACTTCAAAGATATCAAGTTCATTGATGTCTTCTCACACTACGGTAGCTAATATCGAAAGCTGTGAGACGTCTTGAGTTCGAACAATCACATATGGCGAGCTGTCAGATGCTATCGGTGTGTGACGCGTTTCTCGATTTCGGGACACCCCGGGGACACCGCCCTTTGATGACATAATCTATTCAGAAACACATCAAAGCCCAACCTAGACATCAGTTTCCGCCCTCTCACCGCCAACCCATCAAGGTTAATCGAGCATTGTTTGAAGCATATCTAATAGGTGTTTGGATGTATCATCATTAGACAGTATATGTATGTATTCTAAAAATTTAATAAAACTACCGCTAGCACATGGTACATTCTGGTTGGCTCGGAAGTGTTATCAATTTCAGGACGGTGTTATCAATAACAAACACAACTTATCAAAATGTCTTTTGACGACTGCTGTTTTATGGACCGTGGGACACTTACAAGACTAACACTGAGATCAAGAGGAAGACAAAGAGAAATCAGAAAACTGGAAGAAGGAGAGGAAAGCTAAACCACACAGATCCATGAAAAACAACAGGACAAAGCATTTATCACCAAAAAGAGATTTCCGACATTTTCACCAAATTTTAGAACTACTAAACAATGAACGAGGTCTGTAATAGCTACACTACAGTTCAAAAGCTTTCTGAAGACTGACATCGATCACTGAATTCGAGAACCCTGTTGTACCCTAATATATAAAGTATCCAATAATAGTAAATTATTAATAATAATTAGTAGTAAATATTAGTAGTTAAACTGATGAATAATCATACCAATATAATAGTTTCAATAATCAATAATAATAAATGAACGGCGAACAATAAATGAATAAAAAATGGCAACTAAGGGACGACTGTTCAAGGAAGTGTTCTGTTCACGAGGTTGCAATTCTTTAATTCTAATAAACTTTAATAACGTGTTGTATTTAACGATCTTGGTCGAGGCCTGTCATTAATGGCTCATTAACACCTTATTTAAAATGTTTCAGTACAGCTTAAGCATCTGCTGATGATGTTCCTCTTGTACTTACTTGATACTTGATACTTGAATGGCCCGCTCTCACTGATTGGAGGGCCTAGCAAAATCTCCATTTTTTGGAGTTTTACTGGGTAAGTTATTGTCGTTACCTGGAATCCTGAAGTCAGCCTGGCCAAAGTGTGCCCTGTTCTTCACCACCACGGACATTCTCAGTCCTTGTGGATCAGAGAGAGACTTGCCACCATGCGACTTTGATACCAGGACGGTGTTGGGTCCTGGTATTCGTTTACTCTTAGCTAGGCTTCCTGATGGAAACGCCGGACTCCTCAACTTGGTAGACTCTACTAGGGGATGAACACCCGCTGTACATCGCAGTCCAACACCCAGGAACACCTCGAGCCACGATGACGCGGTAAACCGTTGCGGTGAATTTGAATTTCCTCTACTACAACTGGTAATGTGATAAATCAATCACATGCATACGACAAGCGTCGAATTATTGTCGAATGAATACGTGCCTCATTGCTAAGAAGGAACGTGTACGATTATTAATTGATGGGTTTTCGCTTAGGGAAATTCTCTTCATGTAATGCTTACGTAACCAAACTGTCACCTTGCCATCTGCTTTCGGAAGAATTACGACTAGGCTAAGTCGCCTGTTATGAAAATAAGCTCGAGAAAGTAGCAAAAATATCAGTAAAATCACAGCGCTTTGCTATTATTGTAAATACCGGCCCAATAATCGGACTTCTCTGATTCTTACTGTTTCTAGAAGAGAGTAAAAAGCTCAACGACTTACCCTCTTATTATGATTGTGAGGTGTTCCTCAGTGCTAAGCTGTGGGAGGTTGAACACCACAATGGGGTTACCTAAATTGAAAAAAATCACGACAGGTAGTAAAGTTGTGCTTAAACCTGGTTATAATGTTTTAAAATAGGTTGTCCTAAGCCACGACCACTTTCAGATCACAAGACGGATGAGAAGGCTCTTGTTGCTATGCTCTTATTTGACTTATGAAGAATCTTTGTAAATTGAGCACAGACGCACCAAGTATCCAGGGCTTCCATGAACGGTTCTATTTCAATAAAATCGAAGGCTTTTCTGTGTAAGCCTCGTTAAGGTATGGATGAGTTCCGTCATACCAAACATTTCTCGAAACTTTGCCTGTTCGCATGTCTGTTATTCATTAAACATTCCATCAGTCCTGTTGAAAATTGTTCTATTAAAGAATTTAGCACGGATAAATAAAAGACTGCACGCAAATTTCCGATGCTTTATAAGTCCTTTTTTATGGAGCAGTATGGTTTTGCTGGCTTTCCATTCACTGAGGACCTTACACTCTAATAGATAACGTGCATAGTCTTTGGAGCATTTTCCTGTTGCCAATCATGGTGCTGAAGTCGTTAACGAACGTGTGAAGAATGCGATCTCAACTGTAGAACACGAATTTTACACAGAATTCCTTGACTTTGCTTTCGTCATAGCTTCATGTTAGAGCACAAGTGGTGAACATTGGTAGTGGCAGAACTCACTGAACGTGGATCGAGACTCCACGTCTCCCTTGGCTCTCTTAACTATCGCTTGTTTCGGTAAAATCTCTCAGACATTATGAAAAGGTTTTTCATTGCCTATGTCTTCTCGTCTCGGCCACTCTGTGAGTTCGTATCCTTTTTTCTCAGCTTTTATCAGGTACTCAACAGAAGAGTTCAGTTTAATCCTATATGTATTGTGGGAATAGATTCGCAGGTTTGTCTTCTGGATCTAAGCAACCTAGAGTACCTCAGATGTTGCCAACTTCTATGTACAAGTATAAGGAACTCCTTCATGATCAAGGAAGCGAGTTCATGTCTTTCTATTCTATTTGACAATAAATATCATAAATATCTATGAGTAGCTTACCGAGCTTTCTCCGAGTAGAGGAGGTTAGTCGTAGGGAACAACTTTGAGAACTCTCCTGTGCGTGCAAATCTCAGATTACAGGGTTTTGGTTGAATTGATACTCAGAGCAGAGAGCAAACATACTCACATATGCATGTATGAATGCGGGTTCATATGTGTGATATATGTCAATCTGGAAAGTCCATATCCCGAAACTGTCTACTCTTCAGCACAACTGCTGGCCTACTTCTGGCTTGCGTTTAACCTACTATCCGCCAAGTGAGAATGCTCTGATGGGAACTCCTCACTGAAAAAGTTATGTGACAATTTCGCCGTCATCTCAAATACATAACGTCGGGTAATTGACTTGTAATTTTGCACGCTACTTGTTGGGGTGCGGGAAACTTAGGCTCTGTTGAACCAACCCCAGTAATGGATAAGAAACAACGGCTATGAAAGTGGACTTTAAAAAGAGTTCAGTATGGTGGTTCATATAAATAGGCCTAAAAACCTTCAGTGATCTTAAGAACGCATTCGTCTGTACTGCCGAATACGGCTTTGAAAGCTTTCAGCATTCAGAGATCCTTACTGAATCAAAGCAAGTCTTCCATGCACGGTGCGACAACTTCTCAAAAAAAAATTTTACTATTCTACAGCACTATTCAATAGGGGTGCATGTGGCACAGTGGTCAGAGGCGCTCTGCAGCACACACGGGAACGAACCCCTCGCGCAAGGCTCACTAAGCCCTCCATCTCTCCGGGATCGACAAAGTAGTTCCATACATGTCTGGGAAGAATAGCAGCACTGGCTCGATACATCGGTAGACCACCACAAATCATTGCAAAGGGCAGGCATACATTCACTCACCTTTACCGGTGCGTAATGAAGTCGAATGCATGGCGTATCCCTCAGGGATTGATCAATGTCTAGAGCTTTGTCCCTTATCCTTTATTGTACAACTTATGTTCAATGAGAGTTCAATGGGTGAAGACAACGACCTGATGATATGAGAACGACATCTGATTGTGAATTATTAAACCGACTGCACGTCGCGTTTTCGTGCCTCGTCCATTTATCCAAAAAGAAAAGAACGACTATCCAAAGAAAATGTCTTTATGTGACGAATTTCTCCATGTGGTCCTATATAAGGCTCCAATTATGAAAATTCTTCATAATTTGCAGCATCCTAGTAGCTGGAGAGCCTGAGTCTCGAACTATAGTACACACAGTAAAAGGTTTTCCCCGTAGGTTTACCCGAGGCTTAGCTGAGTAACTCTGATTTATTTGCGTAGGAAACATTGCTAAGATTGAACTTATGCAATGCTACGCCATGTGAGCTACTTAATACAGAGCAGAATCTAATGTAGACTTTATTGAAGTTCTCGGTAGCTAAAAAAGTCCCAGTGATAGAAAATAGTTTTTTGGCGATTCCATTCAGCTCTTCCCGATCGTTTCTTCAGATGAGGCTTTTTATCAAAAAAGTTTTCAGTACGCTAGTAGACCACTTTCGAATCCTTAAAATTTCTACTTAGATACAATTTCTAATCTGGTAATAGGAATCTACTCACAATGGCAATCAAATCTCGTCGATTTGCATGAAATGGAAGTCCTCAAGCAGCAGCCGAAACCACACGTTAAAGTTGGAAGATCTCCGTGGATAATGGATGCGAGGAAACGAACTGAATGTGAGAAGTGCTAGGATCCGCACAGCAGATGTGGTGGGTCAAAGCAAAAAAGCTTGCTACTGAAGGATCTGTAACCCACAACTGGATCTTATGAACAGTGCTAGTCATAGAAGAATAATATAATTAGTGTCTGTTACCAATAAGTAAAAAGCTAAGAGAGGTATCTATTTCTGACTACAACAACTTGATGAAGAAATCAACTATATTATTCAGCAACCAGCATGGCTACGAATTCACTAACCTCAAAGAGATAAATCCCATTGCATACGCAATCAAAAAGGGACAACTTGAACATGAGAGTCGCCCTACATTGCTATGATACACGTAGATAACTTTTATACCATTTTCACCGAATTTCATTACAGCAAATTTTTCACTAAAAATTTTAGATAAACTATCGGGCAGCCTCTATGCAGAGGGTCCAACTTTGGAAAAACGAACGTTTTTTTCTTTACAACAGAAAAGCAACGATATAGGATGAAAGGTGGTCCAGCTTCCGAAACAGAACACCATTTTGGTCCCAAGGTCCTCCCATTTAGGACCTCTGCAGAAATCTAATCAGTGAAACTACTCTGACACATTGTGACAATTACAGTTTCATTACCAACATGACGCAAAAACAAAGAAAAAGCAAGATAAAAGAGCGAATGGGTGCAACAAAACCACTGAACAGAATTGCCTTCCAATACAACTTCATTAAACAATAGTAACAAAAATGATAACACATTTTGAGTATCGAACAGCTGTTGCCTATCAAACGACACCATTGTAGATGAAGTTGAACCTTAAACTCTTAGGTAATATAAACCATCTTTAGCATGTTGGTTATCTTAAATAGAATTCGCATCACCAAATCCTCAAGAATGCTGTCAAGTGGATATAAAAGCAAATAAACAAACAAAAATGTGAGTAACAAAAGGCGAAAGCCCACCTACTAAGAGCCATTGGTAGACTGGCGATGAGAGGCCCATAAGCTGCAGCGTTGTCATATAATTCGAACAATGGAGCTGCTACCAATTTGTAGTTCTTCGGCACCGCAAACATCGCTGAAATTTATTAAAGTAAGTAATGAACAGCTCCGGATTTTTGTTTTTGGCTGAAAAAGTATCACAATCAAGTATAAGCGTTCATTACAGCACCGAATGTTTCAATTACACTGACGAAGTTGTGTGCTTAACCGATAATGGACGGCGTGGACACCATAGCGCTCATTTCCAGTTTATAGCATTTCAGAATTTTTCTACACGATTATGTATAATTATTCTATAGCTAATCAAAACTAGGTCAAACCAGAACGGATGGGGTCAGAAAAACTATTCTCGGCACTTAATGATTTACAAAAACCTTCCTTTTTTTTTTTTGAAAAAGTCTATCAACCGGTAATTCAACTAACAACTAACTGTCATTTCATTCCAGGCACTACAGTTATTGTAAGGAATGTAGGTATATAAAAACCAAAGAAAAAAAACTCAACATAGAGTACAACACACTTGTAATTGCTGGTAGCAATGTATTTGCATAATGGACCATAGTAACACAAAGTAAATAGTGACATGCACGCCATTCCTATCTACTGAACGATAAAACAAGGTCTCTTCTACAAGACTGTTATATTCGAAGCCACTAAAACCACCTAGTTACTTAAGAATCGCCTTTTGTGGTCGAAAAACCTAAAAGTAAGCACCCGATGAAAAATTGCTCCTATTCCACTGAGCCAACTGTGCTAGACGCTGCACATCCATTGTGAGTTAAAAGTTCACTGAATGCTGTTTATATACCTCATGAAACACGAACGAATACCCAGAACAAGAAAAAAGTACCCTTCTCCGGCATTTGAACCAGCAACAATTTTGTGTGTTCCTTAGGTTTGGTGACATGAGCTGGTATGTAGGGGTACTGAAATAATAAGATGTGATGATCAAACGTCGATAACTTTCAACACAAAGATCATTGCACGAATTGTGATTACACGACCCCTTGTAGAAAATGTATATTTCTTAGCTTCAAATCTTTTCGGAAAATCGTGGATAAAGACCACTACTATGAAATAGCCGCTAAAACACTAGGTTAATGATTAACAACTAACTCACAACAGCATAAGTTTCAAAAAAAAAATCTACAAAGATAGTGAACATTCAGTAAAATTGTGTAACAAGTGTGTTGAATTAGAAACAAAATATTAAACATAGGTGGAACGCGTAAGTTGGAACGCTTTGGTGATATCTAGAAAAGTCTATAAATCAACATTAATTAGAAAGAAATACTCACTCGGGGTGGATCGAAATTCGGTCGCCACCAGTTGCCGACCTCATCCTAAATGTCTAATTACTGGCTACGAAAATACTGCTTAGGTTATGTTCGAAGCTCAGATACTGAGTATATTTATCAAGAGGAGAGAAGGAAATGGTAAATAAAGTAAACAAAGCAACAAATAAGTCCACCTCTATTTTCCACTCATTTTTAACTCCATCACTACGTCCAAGCGTTAGATCTAGCAGTCGTCTCATACCATCCGTTTCCTCTTCTCCAACCTCAAGTTCACCTCCAGGACTAAACAGAAAAATTCTACTAAATGAAATAGAATAAAAGTGGTACATAAAAATTACACAATGTACACTTCTTGTAAATCTCTATAACCACTCGATTTAAAAAGTGTTCAATAAAATAAACATAAGGAAACCTACAGTTTAAAAAAGGTAGTACCAATTTGTAGCAATAAGATGTGTGGCAATGAATGTTCATGAACAATGAGAACAGCATCCACTGAACGTCGCATTCCTACCTGAACCAAGCTATCCTGATATTAATACAAGTTTCGAACTCCTTAAGTGCATTCATAAATATCTGTTCTGGCAGTATTAACGGTTTAAAGCCTCATCGTGGCTGGGAGGTGTTTCTGGGTGTCGGACTGCGATGTACAGTGGTAGATTCATCTTCCCGACAGGGCCTCTCAAGCACAGAAGGAGTCCGGCGTTTCCATTAGGAAGTCCAGCTTAGAGTAAACCAATACCTGGGTCCACCACCTCCCTGGTATCAAACTAGTCGCATGGTAGTACATCTCCGTCTCATCCACAAGGGCTGCGACTGCCTGTGGTGACGACCTAGGGCAAAGTTTGGCCAGCCTGACCTCGAGACTCCAGGGAACCACAATGGCTAAGCCAGCAAAAGCCCGAGAAAAATGGAAATCATGCTGAGGTCCGCACAACAAGTGAGGATGGACCAAGGATCCGAGTATTCTGGCATAACAAAAGCACGAAAGGGAAGCTGCCGTAATTATATTTGGATGCAGAAAAACATATAACATAAATACCTTCTCGTATTCTTCTCTCATTCTTTGAAATCGAGCTTGAACGGAATGATCTCTCTCAGATTGCGCGTCCTTTGTACCAAAGGTGTAGTTCGATAATGGGAACCTGTTAACATCTATTTAAAGAAAAACAACTGTAACGAATAATTATAACAAGGTGCTATATTACCAGTCAATAGATATTCACCACCTTTCGTCTCCAGTTACTACCGCAATACGCGGAAATGTTTTGTAGAAGCATTAGAAATCAATGAAAAAGAACCAACTGGGTTATCTGGACATGCATCAACGCAGTCGCGACAGTCTTTCTCGGTACCTGGGGATATTTTTTCAATAATTAGAACATTACCCTAACTGGACCCGAGGATCTTAAACCTTGTAGAAATTTCGCCCTATTGCATCGCTGGCATATAAAACGACCCTAAAATATCCCGACTTTAACTTTCGAAAAATCAACACTAAAGAAGAAAAACTGAAACAATAAAGATTTAAGGTCTACAACTCAAGTACAGTATGCGCAGACATCAAAGATATATTCGTTAGCACGCACTACACTTCTAGAACAAATCCTGTTTGTTCAGTCATTTTGCTGATCGAGATACAACTTCCAACAAAAAAGAAAAAGAAGAAGAGAACAACAAAACGAAACGAAATAAAAAGAAGAAACGACCCCCGTGCTTCAGAAAACAAGGACTTCGTCATGACAAGACGTCCAGACACTATTGCTGATAATGCTGCATAGATCACTTCTATATATACTCATAATGTCCATGTAAGCTGATATAGATCTGTTTAAGGTTACAGGCCAGATTACCTTCACCCAAATACGTTACCTATGGAATATCCAACCGAGAAATACTAAGTTTAGTGCAACACTCATATCCGCAAGCGTCCTATTAGCAGCTAACCAAAACTCAACACTCTAAATAACTTTATACCTCACACTCTTGAGTCAACACACTCTGAGGTCCATAACAAGCTTTTTTTTTAAAGAACAAACGCTGTGTTTCAAAGTTAGAACAACTCCCACTAATAGAAAAGCGGTTGCAATTGTACTCATAAAGTCTATACGAGTTGAAATATACCTGCTTTAAGTTACAGGCTTGACCACCACCCAAATGTTACCTTATGAAAACCCAACTTAGGAATGTTAAGTTTAGTGCAAGATTCACACCTGTATGCGTCATACTAGCAACTTGCCAAAACTCATCCTTTAGAATTGTTTAGAATTGTTTGAAGGTCCTAGTTCCTTTACGCCTCACATTTTTCAGTTAACACATTTTAAGACAGATGAGAACCTTTCCTTCTAGAATAGACGCGCTTCAAAAGTAGCAACAATTCTCACTGATAGAAAAGCGGTTGTGACTGCAGTTTCGAAATTTCTGCCCCCTCGTATCTCCACAAGTAAAAAAAAACATGTTCACCAGAAAAAACACCACTAAGAAGATAAAACTAGCTAGTAGCTCAAAAACTCACAAATTAATCGAACGATGAAGTGGAATGGTCGGAAGAGGATTCGGTGTTTGAGTTGGAATCGAACTTCTCAGCGCTGTTCCTCCAGCACTAGGCCATCCATCGACTCTGGTGGCCATTTATGATCTGAAACAGTAATTGTAAATCACTAACGGAGGTAACGAGTAACTTACTACTCAGTAAATTCTTCTTAAGAAAAATGGCTTGACGCGAGAGACAACAGCCGAGAACCAGGGGACAACAACGGATTAGGAGAAACAGTGTGCGGATTGTGATATTCTAGGGAAACAGAGAAAGCAAGAGGGCCGCAGTCAATGACGTTGGAGCGCCGTAAGCCGGCATGCGATCTCGTTCTACTTCCTCTTGTCAAATCCCGCTATAAACTACATAACTTCGTAACTACTCTGTTATGAGAACGGCTTTTTTGTTGATTTTCGTCAGAATTTGGCCGTCGATTTAATTCAAATTTTATGGTACAACTATATTTTATTGTAAATAATGTAGCAGCTAATACTTGACACTTGACACTTGAGTGGCCCGTCCTCCCTGGTTGTGCGGCCCCCAGCATAATCTCCATTTTTCGGAAATTTTCTGGTTAGGCCATTGTGGCTCCCTAGAATCCCTAGGTCAGCCTGGCCAAAGTCTGCCCCAGGTCTTCACTACCACAGGCAATCGCAGCCCTTGTGAATTAGAGGGTTATTCACCGCTATGCGACTTTGATACCAAAACGGTGGTAGATCCTGGTATTGCTTTACTCTTAGCTAAGCTTTGTGATGGAAACGCTGGACTCCTTCTCAGCTTGGGAGATCTTGCGAGGGGACGAATTCTGCGCTGTATATTGCAGTCGGGCACCCAGGAACAGTTCCCAGCCACGATGAGGCGGTAAACCGTTGGGAGGTAAGCAGCTGATAAGATAAGCAAAGTGAGATTTCCATTAGCCTTTGAAAAGATGTCTCAAGGTCAAGGGAACCTGAAACATCATGAAATTGGTCAGTACGGGTAGGAAACTTCATGTATGGCATTGGATAATTGTAAGGAAAAGCTGTCTTCTTTCACTGAACCTCTGATATTTCACCCTTCATCGGCTTGGAAGTGTTAAGCTTCGATTTCGTTTTTTCTGCAGACTGACTATATTTTTCCACAGATCAACAGTATTAGGTGGTAAATTACTAAGTAGTTTCTAAACTGAGCAGATTTGCGCTATATTCAATCCTAACTTCCCATGAGTTTTTGGTCGGTAGGACAGTTCTTATGATGATAGCAAACAGAATGTTAGAGGAATTCACAGCGAATGGCGTTGAATACCTCTGTGTTCACAGGATTACCTAGGTGAAATCTTTACTTTTTAAGGTACAGAGAGTGGTGGATCATAGGAATCCACTTATCCAATTTGGCACCACTGCAACGTCTATGAGCTCAACTACGGGCATGGTTGGTACTGATCGAAAAAATGAACGCGTGAGTGGATAACTTTAAAGTCATAGGTGTCTCATAAAATCCACTTCACGTAGACTGCTTTTATTGCTGGTTAGTACTCAGATTCTTTTTGTTTAACAGGCTTTCGTTCGTGATGAATTTAGTTCCTGAACTATTTCACCTGCTAAGGGGTACGATTGAATGTTGGTAATTCAGTGTTTTTCCTGATGAGCAAACCCGCGGTTGTTATTATAAAAGGATAAAAATGCCGAGGTTTATAGAAAATCGCTCTTTTAAGTTATTAAGTATTGTTTGGAGGTTCTTATCTGGCCTTTACAGTGACTCGCGGTGGCCTACCGATGTATCCAGCCAGTGTTTCTATCCTCCCAGACAAGTATGATACCAATTTGTCGACCCTGGAGGAATAGACGGCTTGGTGAGCCTTGGGCTCAGGGATCGATCCTGTGTGTATTGCAGAGCGCTTCCGTCCACTGCGTAACATGCGCCCTTGTTTTGTTATTATAGCGTTTATGAATGACACA
Organism: Angiostrongylus costaricensis; assembly: GCA_900624975.1. Classification (NCBI taxonomy): domain Eukaryota; kingdom Metazoa; phylum Nematoda; class Chromadorea; order Rhabditida; family Metastrongylidae; genus Angiostrongylus; species Angiostrongylus costaricensis. The sequence goes on along the minus strand of UYYA01004023.1, from coordinate 33,671 downwards.
CAATAACTGATGTTCCTGCGGTTTCGCTTTCTTCGTAGCCGTTGTATTGTCCTTAAGTCTTGCTGTGCTGGCCTTCAGTAACAACTGGAGGACTTAAGATAAAGAAACCGGCTCTCAGCTATTGTATACTATTAATAAACGCTGTAAGAACGTTGTGTTTACTCGTCAAGAAAAACAGTGGATTATCGATCAATTCTGGGGTTAAAAGAAAGTCGGTTTTCGAATTTTCTAAATGAATGTTGATGTTGTGGTGGGGATAGTGCAGTGGTTAGTGATGCTGTCGATCAGGAACCAAAGGCAAGAGTTCGCCGACCTCCCCAACACCCTCCTCCGATCAACGTGGGAACGCCTTAGCCTGGCTATTTCCGAGATTGCAAGAGCAATTCACTTGACCAGCGTTCTAAGAGATTTATAAAGAAGACGAAATCCTTAAGCAGCAGCTGAAACAATGCACAGAATGCTCGAGGACCACTATGGATGATGAGGGCGAGGAAACGAATCGAATGTGAGAAGTGCTGGGATCTGCACAGTAGGTGTGATGACGGGTTATGTAAAATAAAATGAGAAAAAAATGTTGATGTTGGACTTGATTAAAATATAGAAAATGGTTTAGAGTCCGTTCGTGAAATGGGTTTTACCCATTGCCTCTGTTATGGATTTGTTATTGACCTTTATATCATCGATTACAAAGTTATAAAAATCGACTGCTGTTGTTTTACTCAGTGCAGTAAATTGAGTATGGTATCAGTGACAATGTCGTCACTTTTTACTTACTGCCTCCTCTTTTTTTAATGGTAGCGTATTATGTGAGATATAATTGTAATGATGCTGAGACATTTGCAAAACTCCGAAACGCAGCTGTCTGCGATGGGGAACGAACGCGCTATTACCCTTTCAGGGGGCTAACGTGTTGACCACCACACCATGCGGGTCCTTCGTTTCGGCTGTCCCTCAGGTAGTTCTATCGATCATCGCCATCAGCAATCATCCGTCAACGGGTTTGATCTGGGGATCACAAATCGGCATTGAGCTGAGTTAAGGTGAAGCTGTGGTGTGGTATAGTTTGAGTTAACATTAAGTTCATAAACAAGGTGATGTTTTCACATGAAATTTCTTTTGGTTTCAATATTGTCTTTGAGGTGAGAGAGATTCTTTTTAAGAAACGGCCGGGTGTCATGTCTTCATTATTTGGTGGGGCGATTGCCGGAGCTGTTGCGAAGACGGTCATTGCCCCACTTGATCGAACTAAGATTTTCTTCCAAGGTGTGCTTTTCCTGCTTCTTATTTAACTTTCTAAATACTTCGCTTTTTCTTTGCAGTGTCAACTGTCCGTGGGTATTCATTCAAATCTGCTCTGAAGTTTGTTGTACGAACATACCGAGAGAATGGATTTTTTTCCCTTTACCGTGGAAACTCCGCCACAATGATCCGCGTTATGCCCTATGCTGCAATTCAGTTTGCATCATTTGAACAGTATAAAATGTTGCTGAAAGTTGACGCAAATGGGTAACTTCTTCTTTTGGGTTATGTGTAGTTAATTCTCGAGTAGACATTTTTGTTATGAGGTTGTAAAACTATGAACAACGTTCAGGACTAGAACTCCTGGCCGACGATGTGTTGTTGGCTCTATGGCAGGTGCGACAGCAACTTTCCTAACATATCCGTTGGACACTGCGAAAGCTCTGTTATCGGTATCAACGAAAAAGGAGTATGCAACGTTATTATCGGTATCTTCCTGTTTTTTGCAATTTGTTCCAAGTGTATTTCCTATGATATCTGCAGAAAGGTGCGCGTGGCGCAGTGATAGGAAGCGCCTCGCAATGCAAACACGGGATCGGTCCCGTCCCTGTGGCTCACCCAGCCTTCTATCTATCCAGGATCGGCAGATTGGTACCAGATTTGTCTGGGAGGATAACAGCACTGGCTCAGTAGGTCGATAGGCCGCCGTGAATCATTGCAAAGGCCAGATATGCATTCAGTCGCCTCTAACGGTACTTAATGAAGTCGAATGCACGGCGCATCCCTCAGGGATTGATCACCGGCGAGAGCTTTATTCCTTTTTATTCTGCAGAAAGCTTGATTAAAGCAAACCTGTATCTCTTATATTATTAATAAATATTAGGGAATTATGAGACGTGTAAAAACAAAGTGGTCTTGATTGCAAGCACTTTAGTAACGCACTAAATTTGGACAGGTTTTTATAAAAACAACACGCGATGATGGAATTCTCGCTCTGTATCGAGGATTGTTCCCGACATTGTTAGGTGAGTTGTCTATTTTTTAGTACAACTACGGGGTCTGTATTCTAAAATATCAGTGCTTGCATGTCTACCAACATGTAGAACGTGAGTGATAATCCGGATGTCACGTGTTGCAATTGGTGTCCATCCAGGAGCAAATCTACTTTGTTCTCATTAGTTATCTTTAATTTAATTTTGCTAATTCTTTGTTATTTTTCGAACAGTATTCCTCTAACAATGTTAACTTTTTATTTTCTGCCTATTGTGGTTTTTTTGGGGCAGGGTATGATGCTAAATACAACCACAAGACATTCGCAAAACTTGGTACCCTGGCCAAATTGAATCACGATCAACTTTTCCGGGGGGTTGGCGTATTACACACTGCTCAACGAATGCCCTTACATTTGCAAATATCTCAGCATCGTTGTCGTTGAATTCCTCTAGCAGTTTATAGGGAGTAGCGTTGCGTCTCGATGGTAAGTCATTCATCATAGATTTTCTTTTCTTTAGAGCTGTTTTAAGGTGTGGAAGGGTATATCGTTAATATGGTTCTTTTTAGCGTGTTAACTTTTTCGAGTCATATTATCAGTTTCATTTTTCACTTTCTAATGTGTTATTGGGTGCAATCCCATGGGAACCGCTGTCTCAGCTTCATATTAAATATATTTTCTACTTGTACGTTTTGTGGATAGCGCATAACTTTTCATATCCAAGTGATAGGATATTCTGTTTCCTTTTCTTATTGAGAGAACTTTTTTAGCCTATCCGTCCGATGAACTTGTTCAATAAGAACTCACCGTTTTTCTTGATGAACAAAGACCAGGTTGTTATTAAAGCTTTTGTTAATGCATAATAGGTGACGTTTCGACGGTTTCATTTTCTTCAGAGCCTGGAAAGGTCGAAATGACACACAATCTGCTCAGCCAAACGCTTTTATATCCTCAACAGGCAAAACATAACACATAGATTTCTCATTCACACAATAAACGTCTTCTTTTAAAGATGAAACTTCCTTACAGCCGATGATGATAATGACGAAGATACCACATTGAGAAGATGAACAACTGTGGCCCATCGACTTGGATCACCAGCTCTGAAGAAGACGAAGATGTCAAACATTAGCCGAATAAATGTTTGGTAACATCCCCTTGTTAGCTTACCGATGAAATAACGCACACTGACCATTCGTACGGGCCGAGCTTACCTAGAGGTCGCTTTGGATGGTCAAAGATCAACTCACCGTTTTGTTTGTAAGTATTCTAGTTATTTGATCGAGACCAGCCGCACAAAGGTGTACATGGGCGAGTGATGTGCGTGGGTCATGTCAAAGAATTAGCTAGGAGTATGGCGCTAGATATTCTTTGACCTGAGCCAGGCATATGCCTTACCCGTGTAGAACTCTGTGCGGCTGGTGTTAACCAATTAACAGGGAAACTTATAACGAGCAGAACGGTAAGTGTACAAAAGGACTTTATTACGCAGTTGAAGATTTATGTGATAGGTTTTGTCCGCTAACTTTATGAAAGTATTTGCATGAGTAGATTGCTTGTCAGTTGGGTTTTCAAGACTCCAGAGAAATCCAAACCGTTGGAACGTCAGCTGTTGTGTATTAATAAGTGCTGTAATAACAATGTCGTGTTTGTTGATCAAGGAAAGCGGTGGCTTTTTGGTCAATGCCGAGCTTAAAAGAAAACCGGTTATGAAATTTTAATAAGAGACCTATTTTTGAGGTGTTTGAATAGTGATTTTGCAGCTTCTTTTTAAGGAGTCATTCCATATGCCGGCGCTTCCTTTTTCACGTACGAAACTCTGAAGTTAAAGTATATGGTAAGTTTTACTAAAACTTCTCCAACACAGTTTACTTGTTTGCTTTCTTACGAACACCTTTTTACAAACTCTTTGTTAGGAGCGAACAGGACATCATACCACTTCACCTTGGCAGATGTTATTTGGTGCGTTTGCTGGTCTAATCGGACAATCTTCTTCATACCCTTTAGATATTGTGAGGAGAAGAATGCAAACAGGTCACATTAAGCCTGGCACAGGACTGATACGCTCTCTTGTCTCAATACATAAAACAGGTATGGTTTATTTGGAAGCCAATAAGCTCTCTATTACTTATCGGATGACTAAACGTTTTTTTTTCATTAGTGGATTTTGAGTTTTCAGAAGGCCTCAAACGTGGACTGTATAAAGGTCTGAGCATGAATTGGGTCAAAGGACCTATTGCTGTTGGCGTATCCTTTACAACATATGAATACATCTTGCAGTTAATTTCTTAGTTAAAATTAGGCTGTGTTGTCGATATGAGGGCTTTCATGAACAAGGGGTATGTGGTTCCTTTGTCTACCTCAATATTAGTATTGATGATGTTTCTGGATTAAAGAATGTGCCTTTTAGCCACTATGGTAGTTCATTATCTTACAACATCCCCTACACTTGAATTGCTCATCTACTTTTCTTTGCTCATTATTACTTAAGTTTCTAAGGTACTTGTATTATATGCTAACCGTGGTGTGTCTGTTTATTCTGCTGATAACCCTTTCTTGCCATCACGCTGTTAAACTGTTGTCACGTCGAACTCTTTGACTTCTAGTCCTACAGATTCCCGGTTAGTTTTGTGATTCTCTTTCACTCACTCTGTTTCTTCGTAAACTTCATCCAACATTATGGATTCTGCTTCCATCTAACGATCATAGTACTTTCGTGATACTCTATGGAAATACCTTAGTGTTTTTATATGCAGATATGGCACATTTCATTGTACAGCTTGTAAAAGTCATAAATTCTCTTAACCGTGCTGGTATTCTTTTAAGGTTTACGGTTACAATACTCCGGAAGTTCCTTCTTCTCTTTCAATTTTTTTTTAGCGAAAGAACGTCCATGTAAAAATGCTGACTAATCTATGATTCCTTTCCACTATATTATGTTAACTTCATAGACTTTTTTGCTTGTGTGTTAGCGCCCATGAGTGAATCTTTGAAAACTTGGATTCTTGGATGGTCCATCTTCACTGGTTGTGCGGTCCCCAGCACAAAGTTCCCTGGAGTCCTGAGCTCAGCCAGGCCAAAGTCCGCTTCGGGTAGTCACCGTCACACCCAGTCGTCGCCCTTGTGGCTCAGAGGGAGATTTACCACCACGCGACTAGATTGATACCAGGACGATGGTGGATCCTGGTATTTGTTTAGTTTTCGCTGGGTTACCTGATGGAAACACCGGACTCCTCAGCTCGGGAGACACTGCTGGGGTTAAATTCATACCCCGACTATACATCGCAGCCCGACGCCCAGGGTCACCTCTCAGCCATGATGTTAGTCGTTGGGAAGAATCCTGAATCTATGAAAAATATGACGAATTGATTTAGTTTTGCTGAGTCTAGAAGGCGATCTATTCTAGAATTGAAGCCATTGAAATCGTTTGCCGATCTGTGCTAGATTCTTGGTTGTCTCCTGTGGATTGCGGGCATCGGTTGAAATCTGATATGGACGGATGAGGTGATACCTAGTTTCTGCAGTAAATGTCGATCTGCTCCAGATTTTAGGTTTTATGTGTTATCGGACACTATTATTGTTGTTTTTTCCTTGCGACCCTAAGCCAAACAACGAAGATGTGTTGAGCAGAGTATCTTTCTTCATACTCTTCTTAGCCAGGTACAAGGTGTTACTTTCTTCTTTATTGATGGAAAAGCTGACGTTCCGGTGGATTTCGCCTTCTTCAGAGCCTGGAAAGCTCGTGTTGGCTGCAATCTACTCTATGTTTTAGCCATGGTTATAGAGGTGCTCGGTTGAGTAAGCTGCAGTCAACTTGACCTTTCAAGGCTTTGAAGAAAGCGAGGTCCACCGAAACGTCACCTTTCCGTCAATAAGAAACAAAGTAAAACTTTGTGTTTACTCATCAAGAATATAGAGAATTATTTGTTCGAGGTCGAGGTTAGTAGAAAGATGGTTGCAGGAATTGCTATAAATATACGTAGTCAGTAGAAGTGAAGAGTCTACTCCTAAAGTCAATGAACTCACCACCAGCTCTCCGGAGTGACCTTTCTAAAGACCCTCTTCTCGGTCTGTGGTGTAACTCCTGCTTCTGCCCAGAAGATAGCAGAGGGTTAAACTCACTTCTTGTAACGATTCTGTCGCAGGACCTGCACTTATTGGATGTTTTATTTGCTTATGTCCAAGCAACTATCGCTGTTCTTAGTCTGCCAATTAGCCAGAAAGTGGGAATTTTCTGGGCATTTAAACGTAAGGTCGGATTTGTAACGGTCATCGGATGTGGCACCGTTCTTGATGTTCGTAAATCTGTTTCTTTGAAACTTCAAAGTAATTTCAAACCATGTTGGCCGTAGTATCTCTATTTTATATTTTTGAAGAGAATTGAAGAGAGATTTTAATAATTTGCAATCTCTTAGGTGTATTTTACCTTCCCATGTTTAACATTTGAAACAAGTTCATTGTGTCCAACCTAGTCCCTTGTGAATTTTAGTTATGCATTGTTGAACTAACTGGATAAGCGATGGTGAAATCGCATCCGGGTAGGTTTCTTTCGTTCACGTGTTATTTAAACTGCTTTATTTGTGAAGTGATGCTTTTCATTTAGAAGTTCGAAAAGGAGACGTCGTGTGGGCTCCGTATCGAAGGGAGCCACTTTGGCCTGCACTAGTTAGTTTTGATTAAGTCTTTCTTTTGTTTACTATGTCGCTTCTTGGTTGTGGAATTTGCCTTTTGAAATACATTATTGCTGGTAATGGTTCTACCTGAGATGGGCGCGTGTAGCGCAGGGTTGGAGGCGCCCTGCAGTACGCATGGGATCGATCCCTGCGCCCCAGGCTCACCAAGCCTTCCATCCATCCGGGTTCGGGAAATTGGTACGAGACTTGTCTGGGGGATAGCGAGACTGGCTCAATACATCGGTAGGCCACCGCGAGTCATTGTAAAGGCCAGATATGCATTCAATCACTTCCAAACGATGCTTAGTGAAGTCGTATGCATGGCGTATCCCTAAGGGATTGATTAACGCCGGGAGCTTTTCATGCTTTTTTTAAAATGGTTCTACCTAAGGTTTACGTTTTGGAAGTTTCCTCTTTAGAAATCGTCTATCAGCCTACTTACCTCCAGGAGCGGGAATAAGGTCTTCATTAGTATTTTTTTAGGTGCGAAATAGTTATCCAAAGAAGATCACTTACACATTTTTTCCTCTACCGTCTAACCATCCAGAACTCTGGTCTAAAAAAGTACCAACATTTAGCTGTCATCCTAAGGTTTCATTTTTTTCAAATTTATTATTTATCAAGAGATAGTTGCTCTTGATCAGTTAGTGGAGTTTTTTTTCAGGCAGTTCGTGCACTAACCCTAAATGATGTATTACCTTCAACATCTAAGAGTGATCTCAGAGAGGCGTACAGTTTCGCCAAACAATATCTCAAAGAAAGGGAATTGACAAGGGTGAGTGTATATCCTGTTTTTAGTCACTGGTTTTTTTAAAAGTAGTACTACATTTTGTATTTTCTTCCATAATTACGTCTTATTGACAACCTTTTGTGCTTTTTTAAGGTAGCTATTTTTGTTTCATAGTGTGCTCAATCATTATTGTAGGGCTCAGCCGCACCTCTCTATTATGTCGGTGTTTATCCTAGGGAATTGGGATCAGGTGATGACTGCTTGGAAGACGACTCTATTGACACTTACGACGACATGTCGATCATAGCCGTAAGATTTTTAGTAATATAAGGATCTCTTGTTTTTTTTTGCTTCGAAAAGTACGTCATTAATTAAATCTGCTATCGATTGGCCTCCAGCATAATTTCCACTTTTTCGGAGTTTTTCTTTTCTAGCCGTTCTCCGGACTCCCAAGATCATCCAGGCCAAAGTTTGCCCCAGGTCGTCACCACCAGACGTAGTCGCCGCTATTGTGGATCAGGAGATCTGCCACCATGCAACTAGTTTAATACCAGGATGGTGGTGGACACTGGTATTGATTTGCCCTTGGCTGGGCTTTCTGGTGAAAACGCCGGACTTCTTACCTTGAGACCCTGCTCGGGGATGAATCTCCTCGCTGTATGACACAACCTTACACTCAACAACACTCCCCAGCCAGGATGGTAAACCGTTGGGAGGTTTCATATGTTATAGTGCAAATTTTTGGTTCCAGTCTATATCGAAAGACTAAAAAAATCACTACAGGATGACGTCTATGCAGACACAGGATCAACTGTTTCAACTTCTGAAGAGAAATCTCGATCGGAGGATTGGCCTGCAGAAGAATATGTTGGGATATCAGAGAAAGGTTTATTGCCAGCAAATTTTTGACTAGTTTCGATAGAATGATGCCGTTATTTCTCCGTATTTCTTTTGTCGTTGCATTTATTTACTTCGTCCAATTTTTCATGAGTTCGATTGGCATGGCTTAGTCGGAATTTTTGAAAGAATTTTTTCATAAGAATGTTGTATTTTTTCGATTTCTGTAGAAATGCAGTAAGTTCTCGTATGTTAATCCATAGTTTCTGCATTGAACATAACAATATGAAGAAAGATGCGCAATATTTATATAGTGCGTTAAACACGTCAGGTTTACAACAGCTTTTTTCCACTTGTCACGAGCTGCATTCTCTTAGATGGGCGCGAGTGGCGAAGTGGTCGGGGGTGCCCTGCACCACTTATGGAATCGACTTTCGAGCTCCTGGCCCACCAAACCTTTCTTCCATCCGGGGTTGGCAAATTGGGACCAGACTTGTCTGGGAAGATAGCAGCACTGGCTCGATGCATTGATAGGCCACCGTGAGTCATTCTAAAGGATATGCATTCAATCACCTCCAAGCGATGCTTGATGAAGTCGAATGAATGGCACATCCCTGAAGGATTGATCAACGCCGAGAGCTTTATCCTTTTTCACTTAAGACGCTGCTGAAACGATTTGTTCTTTTTCGACACAAGTTTCTGGACAACCTTTTACTTTTCCTTTAAATTATGTGAAAATGCTCGTTCTAATGCAGTTTTTCGTTGGTTTCGCAGATCTGCAATTTTTTGTTCAGTAGGTATCTGAAATACTTTTCCATTAATTAATCGCTGTTTATCATCCATTCAATTTCTTACCTTTGAATTCGTCTTTTTTTTTAAACAAAATTGACTTTGCAGATATAGCAGCAGCATCGAATATGGCTATAAAACGGAAGCATTCGTCTGATGATCCTTCTTATCTGGCGAAGCGTCAACCACTTTCCCAGTCATCCCTGGAGTCACCAGCTTTTGCAGCTGATTCGACAACACACTCCGATACATCACCTTCACCCGATCTTTTAGCACCCACAGTAGGCTTTAAAAAGTTTAAAAAGTTGTGTTCCTAAGCAATCGGTGCTTCTGAGTAGATGATTTCTGTTTTAGATTTTTCGAGAAGCAAGTTATATTCTTGAGCGTATATGGACGACTGATTTGGTGCAGAATTATGTGACACCACCTCGTTCCAGCATGCGTTTCGAAACGTGCACTGGCAATCTTTTGTCAGGTGCGATGTAGTCCTCATTTCCACTAAACCGGTCAATTTCCGAAGGTTTAGATCACGAAACTGATAGCCTTTTTGACCTAATATTTACTTGGGTTCGCGAACGTGAGCGAGATTCCTACTTTTTACCTGGTGTTCATCTCGTACTAAATGTGCTTATGCCTGAGGTTATAATTCAAGCTCTGGAAATTGTAAGTCCCTCGCTTTAATTTCCTTACAGTCTCAAGTTGAGTAGCCCTTAATGTAAAGCTCTTTCTAGGCTCATGGTCTTTCTCGTGATGTCGCCGAAAGAATGGTGCGTAGGACAAGGTCAGAGAATAGTGCTAGTAGCGGTAGCAGCACAAGTGGCGAAATTAACTGCAGTAAATGTCGTGGAGTTTCCACTAACAATGGGTTGGTGTGATCTCATTTCCATTAAGAACAGTCTTCGTCTTCTATGTACTCTTTAGTAACAATGATTGTTTTGGACTAAAATAGAGAAATATGAAGTGAAGGAATGTCCTGGATATCTCCACGTTGTAAAAGTAGTCATATTTCGTGTAAACGGAGCGGGTCCTTTATCTTTGAGAATCTTTAGTACTTGTAGTTCCAGTAGTAAGCGATTGTAAAGAAATTGGAAGTGTGTTTTTCTGTTCGTGGAAGAAGTTTGACCATTGCCCATGGACATCATCCTTCATGGGGCATTTTGTGGATTCCAGTGTACCATATTCAGTGCACTATATTTATTGTAGTATAGTACGATGTACATTTATTATTACCATTTGTGTTCATGGCACCGTATTTGTGTACTTATATTATTTGTCTATTATATTTAATATAGTACCCCTCTCAACGCTTTACCGCCTCATTATGGCTGGAATGTGTTCATGGGTGTCAGGCTGCGATATACAGCGGGGGATTCTTCCCTCCAACAGGGTCTTCCAAGCTGAGAAGAAGTCCGGCGTTTCCATCAGCAAGCTTAGCTAGGAGTAAACCAACACCGGGATCTACCACCGTCCCAGTATCAAACTAGTTGCATGGTGCCAAACCTCCCTCTGATCCACAAGGGCGGGACTGCCCGTGGGGGTGACGATTTGGGGCAGACTTTGGTCTCGCCGTCCTCGGGACTGCATGGAACCACAAAACTAAACTAACAAATCTGTGGAGAATGGAAATTATGCTGGGGTCCGCACAAGTAGTGAAGAGGGCCCATCCAAGTAATATATTTATTGGTGTGATCCTATAAACTGAAGTCGTTGACCCAATGCGAGGTTGGCATAGGTCTTCGTTGTCTTTGTTGTTGGTGTTGTTCGTCGAAGGCTGACGTTTCGGCGATTTCGCCTTCCTCAGAGCTGTGCTGTTATAAATGGGACCCACAGACCCGAAGCGTTAGCCATCGACCAAGAACACCAGCAGCAACGACGACAACGAAGACCTATATGAACCTCGTATTTGCTCAACAAGATCAGTTTATATGATCATATAAATAAATAAATCAACTATTTATGGCGAGGTTTATAGAAAGTCTGTCTTTTGAATTATCCAAGTAATGTATTACAAGTGCACTGTATTTCTTCTGTAGGCGGCTGTTTTAGAATCGTATAATATATCCAATCGATGTCCTTCTCTGAGAAGTGCTACAGTCTGCTGGTTAGTGGGTGTTGGAGTTTTTAATAAAATATACACCACCTTTTACAAGCACTATATTTGATTTGTGGAGTGTTGACTTACTCCGATTGTAGGGGGTCATCGTGTCATCGGGCTTCCTATAGACTGCTGAGGAGTGTGTCAAATTAGGCGAACCACGTAGTCAAAGAGGTTACCCAGAATTTTCTCTTTTCTTCACCATTTTTTCACGCTTTTCTATTAGTTGTATAAGTCTATTCCTAACAAAGGTCTTCATGAAGCTAGGCTGCAATCTGACCTATATTTTATATTTTTATAAAATATTTTTCTCTGGCTCACGAAGACTACTTGCTAGTTTCACTCCTTTAGTTAAGTTTTGGGTAATTGCTTCTGTCTCAACAATGCTGAAGGATTTCTTCAAGATTTGAAGGCTTACGAAAAGCATTGTCTAGCACATGCGAGATATGTCGATAAGTAATTTTCTTCGTATTTTTGTTGAGCAAACGCGAGGTGTTATTATTCTTTGTTCACGATTAAGCTGACGTTTCGACGGATTTCGCCTTCCTCAGAGCCTGGAAAGGTCAAGTTGATAGCAATCCACTCGGCCAGACGCCTCCATAACCAAACAAAGAAACTCCAAACCAAGATTTCAATCACGTTGAACACAGCTTTGCACACTCACCGCTTTCTATGAGGTTTCCACTCAGTATGTCACGTAGAGACCAACCGCACAGAAATCACATGGAAGTATAATGTGCCCCTCACAACAGAAAAGCAGTTTTATATACTGCCCTATATCACGCGTGATAATGAGGCATTCTTCCTTGCGGTTCATTTTCGGATTTCTGGAATTAATCCAGAGTGCCTCGAGAGTTTTTCGCGCCTGTGTTCTTGATTCGCGTGCGAGGATCGTGACACATACTTCGAAGTCGTCCCGTTATGTCTCTGGGTCCTATGCGTGCCTAGCGGGGTATTTGGTCTATTTTTGCCGGCTAGGTTTTCTTTCATGCGGACACAGAGGGGTCTACCCGTTTCGCCAATGTATTCGTCACCACACGTCTTACAGGAGATCAGATAAACTATACCCGAGCTCATGCAATCA
>UYYA01004023.1:0-21210 GCA_900624975.1 Angiostrongylus costaricensis | reverse complement strand
TTTCTAAGCCCGCCCTTCTTAAGCAGCGTTTTATAGCTGTACTTATATCATTTGAGATGAAGGGTAGGATAAACGGGATCCTTCTATCGCTAGAGTTGTCGTTTGGAGGCCTACGATTTCCTCTACACCTATCCTGAGCTACAGTTTCGTAGCCATTAAAAATGGCTATTTGCTGTGCCAAGTTCCGGGACTCTTCTCTCTGCTCTCTTCCCGTGCACACGTTGGTTGCTGTTCGAAACATGTTTCTTATAAGCGCCCTTTTCGTGTGAGAGGGGTGAGAGGAGAGGTAATGAACCAAGATGTTTTTACTACTTGGCTTTCGGTACCACTTTGTAATGTAGCCATTTTCTGATAGGTGAATTCGTACGTTCAAAAATGGAAGCCATTTTTCTTTTGGCTTTTCTCGGGTGAACTTGATAAACTGACTATATGTCGATAAGCTTTTCTATAGTGTCGATAGTAAGTCTTGATGGATTTTTTTCGATACTCAGCGTGTAGAGAAGAATTGCATGGAGAGGACTGCATTTCCAAGCTGAACTTTTAGTTTTTTTTCCCTGTGACTTCTATCATTCCTTGAGATTTCTACGGCTTTCTGTTTACAATGCTTATAGTCATCATGAGAGAATCGGTCTTGGCTTCTCGTTTACAATTATCAAGGTCGTCTCAAAAAGACGAAAAAAACGAGTTTACTTTATGAATTCGTATCTTTCCACTAGTTCGTTGAGGGACTAGATTGTACATGGTGTGCAAGAGTAGTCCTAAGAGCTGTATTTGGTCTAAAAATCGAAGGCTATCACTTTTTTTTATGAAGAATTCTGGCCAACGGCGTGGTGAGCCTCCTACTACAAACTTGGCATGCCATGAAATCCAGTCCCTAACGGGTCTTGTCTAGCAGTTCTTGTTAACAAACATGACGTGTTCGATTCACTTGATTTTCGAAATCTTGGAGTGTTTCCAGCACCAACCACTCTGTACGTTAACGCTGAACAATCTTTTGCCCCATTTGAATGGAGCATCAGAAGCAATTCTGTTCCCTATTAGCATCTTCTTTTGAGGTTCGATCGAAAGCCAATTTTTTATGTGTGCTGTCGAAATAGACTCGTACAGTTATTTTATCCTCGAGATGGGGTGAGTTTAACGTAATGCTTAGAGCTACCGTGCAATGGACAAGTGACCGTTAATTGGATTCCACGCCCCGATGTCACGAAGTTATCCATCCTTCTGGGCTGGGGAGATAGGCACCGGATTTGTACGCGGAGGTAGCAGCACTAACTTGATACATCTGTAGGCCACCACAGTCATTGTATAGGTCAAGTACGAATCCAATCACCTTTAACGATGATTTGTGGAGTCGAATGCTTGATTTGTTTCTCAAGGATTGATCAATGCCGAAGGCATTATCTTTTATGCTTTGTCGTCCAGAGTGGTTGTATATAACTTTGATGAGGTTATCTCGCTTTCTTGACCCACTATCTTTACGCCAATGACAATGTCGCTGGAGAATGACGAGATCCTGGTTGTGACGTTGTGATACACTTCATAAAGTATCTCTGTGTATTGATCAGTACGCCCTTGCTTTCTACAGTATCCATAACCGCTTTTCTTTCAGCTGATTAAAAAGCCTTCAAATCAACTAAGGTGAGGAGAGAAGATATTGTTTATGGTACTAAATGTGCGTACAAGCTTTGCTTCCTCGCATGACTGTCGTTTTTACAGTGTCCTCTCAATGTTGAAAGCGAATCGACAGACGAAACGACAAACCGCAATCAAATTGGATGATACTTGTCAGTGTTATGTAGGTCGCCGTTTTTGTACAACAACAGTCTTCTGGTTTTCCATTGATACGCATTCTCACAGGTAATGTGCAAAATGCCGAGTCTGTGCTCGGAAATAGTCCTGTTTTAGCCGAGTACTTTACGGTTCTTCACCGACAAGATAACATTTTGGACTCTGTAGATGAGAACCATTGGGACTACACATCCATCCCGTTTAACATCAAGTATGTAAATATGGTGATCAAAGATATCGAAGTCGTGGACGATCTTTCATATTACACCTGGAGTCACCCGCTTTGATCGTTATCGTAAAGCGATGTTCTTGTGGAAATAGCTAGGTGCTGGTTTGCGTTACGAATGTGCTTCCTAACCTGTATAGCTTCAACTACTACTGCTGGCTTTTTGTCCTTACATTGGTGAATATTCGATCGCAAATGAACTTAATTTTTGGAAGAGTTTTCACTGATACATGACATTATTAACTGCGACTAGTTTGGTGTCCTCATACAGCAAATATTTCAGGCTTCACAAATGCAGTCTCAGCTTGGATGAGTTGGCACGAGTTGCATGTAGAGAACGAGAGTCAATCACTAAATGAAGTTGTTATTACTGTATTTATATCTGTAATGAGCAACTTGTACTTGCATGTTTTCATATTTTGAAACAGGTTGATTCACCAATAATCTAATTGGTAGAGCCCGTGGCTTTGTGATGTCATTCTAATTATTGTGCTTATACATGGTCTACTAGAAGGAAACCGACTTATACAATTTATCTTTCCACATTTGTTGGTAGTTGACTCATTTTATCCGGAATAACCACAACGGACTTTATGAACTGACTTATTAATTCATTCCAGTCTCTGTTTCTCTCTTGCATTCTGGTCAAGTTCACACCCACATCTAACTAGTATTGGTAGATTCGCTATATGTTATCCCATTTTGTAAATCCAGTGAACTTAGAAAACGTAGAATATTTAAGACAAACTCTGTTCATTTACACCACACTTAACCATTTTTGAAACCACTGTTCTATATGTGTATATACAGAAAGAAATAAACCTCCCGCAATATACTGAGAAAGGAAAGCCATCTGGTTATCACAAAAGTGGTCACATTGCCCATAAAGTTAGCTCATAGAGAGCTCTTAGAGAGCGGAATAAACTAAACATTTAGTTCGGAATTTTCTACTACATTTAGAGTTACGAGTTCATTCATGAGACAACAAAAGTGCAGAGTTCTTAGAAAACTACTGACTAGTTGTTCCTATAGTGAAATTTTGGCATGCTCATAACAGAAGTATATTCGGTTCCAACAATAAAGTGAGGAAACAGTAGTGAAACGTAACACGATAGACATTATGCCAAAGATATGTGCAAGAGTGAAAATAGAAAGTCATTTTTCGGAATCCTTTTCAGTTTCTTCATAAAATGTGAGCAACAGAGGAATTACCATGAATATTACTATCACACCAATAAGTAATCCCCATATAGAACAAACAGAATCGGGAGGGCGAGCATCAACAAAATGAAATGATCCAGGAATACCATCCTCGGGTAGAGTCTCCCTTACTTGGGCTGTAAGTATCTATTTATAACATCTTCGCGTATAGAATCTAGGTGACCCTAGACAGTATGTGTTTTACAATCAACAAATAGCAAGAGGCGCTCTAACCATAGATCGCTTACCAATAGCGGCATCAGTTTTGTTGAATATTTCCTCCACACTGGGATCTCTTGAGCTCCTTTCCTCACTTAGTAAGCAAGAACGTTGATCAAAATCTGGAAGTAGCAAGTCACTGGCATCATAATCAGTGCATTTTATCATCAAGTGAGCTAAACTACGAGGTATTGCGATCCACACTAACCTATTACACAAGATTAGCTGAGCATAAACGTTATAAAAAGTTGTTTTATTAAAAGATATTGAAGAGATTCGAGTTAAAACCACCTATAATCAATAATAAGAGCTACATGGTACATGACTACCGAATGAATTTTATCGTTGTAAACCGACTTTCATTTAACCTCAGTATAAACGACCAATGCAATAGCTTATCAGTGAAACAAGGTTATTTTATAAAATAACACCCTTTAGGCAATATTGTAACCAAATTTTGAGGAACACTGCTAACTCCAAGAAATCCATGAAGTTAACAGAATTTAGTGGTTACTGCTAATTGTATAGAAAAGTAGAAATATTTTTGTTATGCCGGTAATCACCTTTTGGAAAAGAAACCCGTAGATTGAAGTTTGTCAACAAACTCGGGTCTTTCGAGATATTTACCGGTATTCTAATTTCTTCAATGCAATTCTCGGTTTCAAACACTCAAACGAGGAGCAAAAGCAAACTGGTTTACAGCAATGAGGGTGCATTAAGCACTCAGATAAACATAAATAAGTTAGGACCAAATTTAACATCGTATGCGTTGAAACCTACGCCAACAGCGGATTCAAATTATTTCTCTGTTGAGTTCGTCCCAGAAAACGTTGCAAAAGCTCAGCCAGCCTTGAATCAAGATCTGACAATGTTTTTAGAGTTTTTCTCCTAGAAATGACACCAAGGTACTGAAAAACGTCCATAAACATATAGGACTCAGATCATACGGCTATCCTACGACAGCACATTGTAGAAATAGCAATGAGTGAGAAAGTACTGTCTAAAATAACTGCAAATAAGCTTTGCTTGCTTTATGCAAATTGTCCCATCAAATAGAAAATAAAGCATATGTAAACCGCAAAAGACCAACTTTCTATAAACCTCGGCATAAGTAGTCGATATATTTGTGTGCTCTTATGAACCGCCCCTACCGACAAAGATATTTATTTCGGCTATCAATAACCGTGGACCACCAACTCGGATCATCGGCTCTGATGAAGACGAAGACGTCGAAACGTTAGGCAAATAAAGCTTTTTTATCAACCGCGTTTAAACTCAAAAATTTAAAAACATGTTGATTATTCAACTGCCGAGGTTAAATGACGGTCCGTTTAAAGATTGTTTTGCCCTTGTTGAGCTGATGCGATCCTACTCGTAATAGCAAAGCTCTTAGGAAGCCATCGGCCAACAACACCAACAACAACAACGACAAGTTCTACCAACCTCGCATCAGCTCAACAAGAGCAGTTGATAAGAATATACGTAAACGAGTTGTAAAACATATAAAATTAAGCAAATATCTAAGAAATACCAATAATGTGTTCGTCGTCTGACGAGAAGCTGCCGGTTCCAAGTGCATATCTCATACGACTGATAGGAATCTTCACAACAGTTAGGGCTATGAAATCTTGGTCCTTCACGAGATTATTTACTCTTTTAATATCCGATACCTAAGATCAGTATTGAAATTGGTTAAGGACCTTTTTAAATACAAGAAAAACATAGCACTTACATTTACTGAGTATTGGATCGCAATCTTATTGAGTGTGTCATCAGCTTTAACTTTTCTCTCTACGATTACCGTATCTCTACATGATAGCACATCCCGACGTCGTTCCTGATCCGAAGACGATCGGCCAATCCTCGATCGCATAGCGTATTCAGAATGCGTTTCGTTCGTCATTTTTGACGTTGACGAACCTATTTTTGTGCTGTAAGAAGTCGATATGAAGAGATGGAGTTTCTCCATCGACATTTAAAAATAACACAAATGAAGTACATCATCTAAAAATCCAGAAACAAAATGGGACTAAACTTTGACGTGGTTGTGTAAACACGGACACGAATCTGTCTGGTGCCTCACTCAAATACACGAACTCTTTTCGTTGCCTGATTTTCATGTTTTGTAAAACTCTCCGAGCCGAAAATTGCACAAATCCAGGAGCTGTCGTTCTATTTCTGGATTCTCGATAGCTTTCTTTCATAACACTCCTCTCTCCTATTGTAAATCGTTATCCGAATAGGCTAACTTGGTTTAAAAGGCGTGCTAAATTACTTGTTATCTCGTGGGAATTCTCACAACCTACTTTCTATTACCCTTGGCATTGGTCAAATAATTCTCGATATTCTTGTTGAGCAAACGCGAGTACCGGATAAGTTTAAAGTAACACCGCATGTTTGACCAACGAGAATACGGAGAATTGCAGGTTACTATTTAAAGTAAGCAGTAGACTTCGAAAGATCTCAAGCAATTGTGGTGATCTGCTTCCTGTTGAACTAACTCTTAGTGTAATCTGCGATTCGTTCGAAGACAATGAGTGAATGGCATCAGGAACAGCTAAGCTTCTTCGAGTTAACAAAAATGTTCAGAATGTTTTCGAGTGTTTCGTCGTTGTGCAACCTATGTCTGAACAGCCTTTGCTTATCGTGCAGAGTCTAGTTCTCGTCACACGCATTGTAAAGGATCCAATGAACGAATCGTTCTTCTTGCACAGAGCATGCTTCATGACGTCACTATCTTAGCCTTTCGTTGGGTTAATGGCGTAAGTCTTGGAGATTTCTCAGCTTTTTACCTCTTCGAGTTTAGTAGTTTCAGATTTCAAAAACTGGAACCGTTTTGAGCGTATATGTTCCAGTTGTTTTCAGACGATAATCGTCTGGTCATCCACGTTCACCCCTCCCCTCCTCTCTCTTATTTCATGGATTCTCATCTCCATCAGGCAACTTTTGTAACTTACATTCCGCTTGTTATTGGTTTCGTAGTGGAGTTAAACGTTATTAGGAGCAGCTTCCCTAGATTTATCCCTAGATTCCTTCCGGAGAAGACTTTGGTGATTCAGGTTTTCTATCCATCTTTGTTTTCGTAGGCTAAATTGGACATAGGTGTGAAAGTCAAGACATTAATGTAGAAGCGTGAGCGAAGCCTTCATTAAAAACGAATGCAGAGGTATGTAGCCTTATCTAAAAAGGAAGTGGCAGTTTGAGAAAACGGGACGAAATCGAGTTTAGGGAAAGCTAGCAAATGTTGTGTTTGTAAGAGTGAACTGGCTTATACGACTTGGCATATGGACAGCTGCAAGACAGCGAAACGATTGAAGTACTACTGGGATGGGACTCATATTATCATATCATGGCTAGCCAGCTACTGTCTACTCATGAAAATTGGGAATAGATCTTCAGTCCGGCCTCACTATTGGAAACGAATGCCTGTGAAGGTTATTCTTCCTTTTTCCCCGTTTGGGATAGATTCATTATCTTCTAATGTTATGAACTGACGGAACAGGTGGGAAGGATTTTTGATGCATCTGTCACACTAGGACAGTAAGGAACGTTATTCGTGGAAATCTACTGTAAAATGAAGAACAACTCTCTGGTTCTTTTCAACAGCTCCATTTTCTCGTCATACTGGCTTCGTACTCTGGTTTTTTAAAATAAACTTGGTAAAACCAACTGTATTTAAGTATTTGTGATAGCAGTGTCAAACTACCGTATTGAGCTATATAGAAGATATTACAAGGTACAAAACGTGAGCTCGGGTTTTCACAACGAACTAAAGTTATTAGTAATGAATAATTCGTAGGTCATAAGCGAGTTGCTTATGATCATATTCGGGTTGGAAGGGTTTCTGACTAGTGGTGTAGTTGAATACTGCGTATACGTATAGGATTATCGCGTTGAGTTACGGAGTTGGTGTGGGTAAAAATTCGTTTTATAACTCAGTTATTTTTTTCCAAATAGTACTTTACTAAATCTCACGACCGACTTTCTATTAACCTCGGCATTGATCGAGCAATTCTTTATATTCTCGTTGAGCAAACACGAGGTTTCTATTTCTTTATTTACGCCCAAGCTGACGTTTTGGCGAATTCCGCCTTCCTCAGAGCATGGAGCGGTCATGTTGACCGGTATCTCCTGCCAAACAGCTCCATAACTAATCCACAATCATAATAATGGTTACAGGTCCATAATTAAAGGAGATACTAGATCGAGATTTCAGTCACATTGGACACCGAATAGGTTCTTTCTTCCTCTTCTTTTTTTGATTGAGATCTTGGTTTAACATTTTCTCTGTTTGGTTCTGGAGGTGTTGACTGGGTGTATAGCCGTCGGCTTGACCTTTCCATGCTCCGAGGAAGGTGAAATCCGTCGAAACGTCAGCTCGTTCGTAAAGAAATAAAATAACACCTCGTGTTTGTTTAACAAGAATATGGAGTAGCTTACTACTTTGTTGTCATATTAGAATGGTCGTGACACGTGTATTTCGCTTAGGGTTCCGTGTCCTCTTACAGCATTTCTATTAAACGCCATGTTTGTAGGAGTGGGATGCTAGCAAAGTGTCTTAGAAGGGTTAATTCACTCACTCAAGTGGGAACTCGCAATTTATCGGCAGAGGTTGGTTTTTATTTTTAGTCTGCCGTTGCATTATATAACATTTTAGTCACAATTAATAGGTTCGACGTGTTGTCCTCATTCCTGGAGATGGAATTGGTCCTGAAATTTCTAAATCAGTTCAGGAGATTTTCGAGGTCAGTTTCTATGTGTCTGGATGAGTGTTCTTAGTCAATGTATTTGTGTTCCTTCTTTTTTTGCCAACACGAGCTGGTGATTTTAAAGGCCGCTAAAACTCCTATAGAGTGGGATCCAGTAGATGTGACACCAGTCAAAGGACGGGATGGAGTTTTCCGAATTCCTTCTCGTTGTATCGAACTGATGCACAAAAACAAGGTTTTTTCATTTTGTTTTATGAATGAGGTATTTTTATACTTAGTAAACTGTGTGAAGAGCATATTTTAGGTAGGTCTTAAAGGACCACTAGAAACACCAATCGGTAAAGGACATCGGTCACTCAATCTCGCTGTTCGCAAGTAACTTTTTTTTCTTGGTTACCATTTACAGGTTTTGTTCCAAAATTTTCGTTTATGGTTCTGTTGATACAAGAGCAATGGAATACGGAGCATTTTTACTGAAATATAGTATGGTAACAGGTGTTCTTATGGTGCTTTAGAGAGTTCAACCTATACGCAAACGTGCGTCCGTGCCGTTCTCTTGAAGGCCACAAAACACTTTATGACAACGTTGATGTCGTAACTATTCGTGAGAACACCGAAGGAGAATACTCTGGAATTGAACATGAGGTAAGCGAAGAAAAACTATGAGACAGTAAAATTTGTTCGTAAATTTGTTGGTTGTCGACCTCTTAGATGGGTTAATCTTCTTTATTTCTTGCAGATTGTACCCGGAGTTGTACAGTCGATTAAATTGATTACACATGATGCTTCACAACGTATTGCAAAGTATGCGTTCGAATACGCTCGACAGAACTCGCGGAAATGTGTCACTGCTGTGCACAAGGGTTCTTTGCTTCGAATTTCTATTTTTCAGTAGTTTTTTGGGAAGGAAACTATGTTTAGCTAATATAATGCGCATGTCTGATGGATTGTTCCTAAAAATTTGTCGTGAACAAGCTGCTAATTATCCTGATATAAAATTCAAGGCAAGTTGTTCTATTTGCTACTTTTAGCCATCCTAGTCTCAAAAAC
This sequence comes from Angiostrongylus costaricensis, assembly GCA_900624975.1. NCBI lineage: Eukaryota > Metazoa > Nematoda > Chromadorea > Rhabditida > Metastrongylidae > Angiostrongylus > Angiostrongylus costaricensis. Next base: position 12,018 of record UYYA01004023.1, on the reverse strand, counting down.
GAAATGTATTTCTTGGGTTATTTCTTTTAAGGAAGCTTATCTTGATACCGTATGTTTGAACATGGTACAAGATCCAGGACAGTACGATGTTCTTGTCATGCCAAATCTCTATGGGGATATTTTATCTGATTTGTGTGCTGGTTTAGTAGGAGGGCTAGGGGTCACACCCTCAGGCAATATTGGAGAGGATGCAGCGGTTTTTGAGTGAGTGTATTTGCCCATAGTTCTTAATTTTTCACTATTTTTTATTTTTATTTATTTAATTTTTGTTGTCTATATATTTTCACACCTGTTCCATCCACCTTTCGTAGACGACGAATTCACTTCAGTACGTGATCTTAAATTGTCACGTCAGAAATGTTTCAAAGTTTCGAAAAAGTTGTTTAATTTACTGCGGAGGTTTTGTGGGACGTGCCAGGCTGAGTTGTGCGTACATATGTATATATCCGTTGCGAATATGTAAAATGCAGTATATATATGTATATATGGGTATAGTATGTACATATATAAATGTACATGTATGCAGTATATATACATATATGTATATATATATATATACATGTATGTATGTGGAGCACATAAAATAGTGACGACGGTCATCACGAGTACGATTTTGGTTCGGTCCCGCTCCATGCTCACGTAGCCTTTTATCTTTTCGGGGTTGTGAAATTGGTACCAGACTTGTCCGAAAAAAAATCGATCAGTATTCAAATTGGAAACGCTGGCTATCTCTGGACTCCAGTGAGGATCGATTTGGCCAGCATTCAACTACATTCATGATGAAAGGAAAGTCGTCAAGCAACAGTCCAAGCCACACATAAAGTTGGAAGATCTTAGTGGATGATGGATGCGAGGAAACGGATCCATTTTGACAAGTGCTGGGATCCGCACAGTAGATGTGAAAGACGAGTCGTGCAAAGTAAATGATAAAAAAAAATATGTATCTGCAAGTGTCAGCATTGAAAACGTTCGTTATTGTGAGATATTTGGGCTAGGGATTTTGTGTTCATCCTAAAAAACTGGTCCCGATTAAAAGTCTGAATATATACGCGTGGTTTTTTTTTTATAACGGAAAGAAATCGTTTCTTCTGCGAGGAAGTTTCATCCGATTTTCAGGTCTGTTCACGGCACCGCACCAGATATTGCTGGTCAAGATAAGGCTAATCCGACAGCCCTTTTGCTGTCCGCCGTTATGATGTTGAGATATATGGATCTCACGTCTTATGCTTCGAAAATTGAGCGTGCTGTGTTCGATTCGATTTCCGAGGGCCAGGCAAAAACAGGAGATCTAGGAGGTAAGACAACTATTTTATTCAATTGTTTATTGAGTAAAGATGTATGAATTTGAGTGGAATGCATGTAAAGGATGCGATAAGGTGTTGCTTTCTTCACATTTGGCAGAGCTATTAGCATTTGTATTCTTGTTATTATTTTTAGCCTTTATGAACGTTTAGTTAACTAATGATTATGAGGCCTTCCTAATTTTCAGTGTAATGTTTATCTGATTCGTAAAACTACTCATCTTTATCCCCAGTAGTGAGCCCAGTAATCAAGTTAAGACTCCGACGAGCAGCAGGAAAGCCTGGATTTGTTTGTTTTGGCTTTCTGAGCTACCATTGGGCTCCATCCAATTCGATATACACGAAGAGCATCACATTTTTTCGTAGAAGGCTCTTTTGTTTTTACTCTTTTTGTGGACGTTTATTTATCCATTGTATTAGAGGCGATCACGAACGGCTTCTCATCCATTTGCCACATTCACTGTATTTTAGGGTTTTGGAGGGTTTTTTTAGGGACATAGATACAGTCCACGTATACCAAAAAACAAGCACATCTGTGGACAGATACAGTGAAGTCTATATGTTTGGTGTTATCCTCAGAAGAGAAAAAGCCTAGTTCTTGAATACAGTGCCTGCACCGCATTGAGTGCTTTCATTACTTTCGATACATATTCTTGGTGATTTGTTAGGTAACCACGTCCTTAACACCTCGCCATTCGTTACATGAGGGAGATCTGTTGCTAACGTCATTTAGCTACAAATGTAAAGTCCGGAAATTTAATTAGTGAGTTTTTGGAAGTGTCTCATTTCTGCTGATGCTAATGGCAGCGATAGATAGAAAACTAGCTGAAAGCAAGGCCCTTAGTGGTGCAGTGTGTTACACGAGAGCCCCTGGAAAGGGTAACCGTCGTTCGATCTGGGCTGCAGTCCTAATTTTGCCAATATCTCAGCATCATTGTGGTTGTCTCATTTCTTTTAATACTTGCTCGAGATAAATTCTTGCTTCTTTCAAGGTACGGGTACCTGCTCTTCGTTCACGGCAGATGTTTGTTCGCGTATTCGAAACATGGATTAGTAATTTGATAGGGTTTATATTGCAATGACTGTGTAGGAATAGGTTCATTCTGATGAAGCTTTTTAAAGACTATTGATTTCGTATTTAGGATCCTTTCAATTTTTCCGATTGTCAGATCATTTCAACGCATTGTTCACGTTGTGTTACTTGTCCAAATTACTAGATAAGACAGAAAAGATGTGTTCGTTAGGATTGGTTTGGTAAATAAGTATAATTTGTCTTCTGTCTATTAATAAATATATTGAAGTATGCATTGCATTGAGTAACTAGGCGTATCTTTCATTTTTGAGCAAGTACGCCTTTGCTCATCTTGTTAAATTTTTGTTGCTTCTCCTTTTCGTTCTAAATTAGCAGTTGAATTCTAGAGAAACACAATTAGTAGAGACAAAGAGACAGAGAGTTGAGAAACATGCAAAGCGAAGGACCCGGATGGTGTGGTGGTGAAGTGCGCTACTCCCCGGTAAGGACAACAGCGCGTGCTCGTTCATTGCATACACCTGTGGTCCGGAGTTTTGCAAATATCTCAGCATTTCATACAATTAGTAGACTTTTTATTTGCTGACTATTACATTTTTTTATGGCACGGTATTAAGTGAAGTGCTGATGGCACTGCTCGATAAAAACTAGCTGAGAGTTGAGCGTAACAAAGGACCAGCATGGTGTGGTGCTGAACGCGTTAGCCCCCGGAAAGGGCAATAACGCGTTCCTTCCCCACTGCACACACCTTTGGTCCGGAGTTTTGCAAACATCTCAGCATCGTTACAATTACTAGAGTCAATCACACTGCACTTTACATTCTTTATTTTTTTTATTCCAACATTTCCACTTCAAATGATGGTATTTGGTATCATAAATTATTGGTGCGTAAGAACAAAATAATTGATGTAGAAAACGCTGAAAACATCACTGTAGACCCGTGAAGATTGAGAGATTAGTTAATCACATCGGAAATGAGAACTGCAGTGAGAATGTCACTGATGAGCACATTTGTCTAGAAAGTTGATGATTTTGTGGTAGAGGTGATTCCGTTTTGAGATCGAGTGGTCCTGATTGGGATAAACCTAAAAGTTGCCATTCTTCACTTTTGCTGATGTCTCTGCTATTTTAACCATTTTATTTTTTGCTGTCTTCAATTGTTGCTTCTGACAGCACAGGTGATTTTCGAGGAGCATTATCACTATAGGGTTTGCTGTGGGCCGGCTACTGTAAAACTGGCTTGTGCGTGGTGATCAGGCCCTGGGATCAGAGTGGCTCTGCAGAACATGAACGCGCCGGAACGTAACCGAATATATTTTTTGCCAACCTCATGTTAATTTAATCATCTAAGAAGATAGTGATTGTTTATGCTGAAGTTTAATGATGGCTGGTTTGCAAGATGTTTACGTACGAGTGTTCATAACTTCGCAGCGGTGCAATAAAAGAAGGAACTGAGAAGAAAAATGGAACACTAATTGCTAAGGCTGCAAAAGTTGGAAAAAGTATCAGTGAAGACCCGCCACTACTTCACATTTGCCATTTAGGTGATTATTCTCCATGGTCTAAACAGTACGTTCAACGGAGAAGGAATAAAGAGGAACACGACGTTCTACGCTGCGCTCTTGCGCAGTTAGACCTAATAAATATCTCGTCCATGGCGAATAGTGCAACCGGGGTGGCAAGGGTGAGGATCTCATCATATGAAGAATCTATCGACAGTTCTTATAGTCGCACTAACACACTTTTTTACATGCCATCTATCTTAATGTATAGTAACCAAGCAATGGGAAACCAACAGGATACTGCTATGAAGAAAGAAGGCCTACAAAAGAATGACAAACTTCCTCAATATTTCCCGTCTAAGAGAACATTAGCAAATTTATTCACAGCAGAATTAGAAGGACACTGGAGGAAAAAAAATCGTCCTAGTGTGTTGATTGCTAAGGAATTCATAATGATGAAGCTTAACTAAGATCGTGATGCATCGCAAGAAGTCCGAGTATGTTCCGTTTTTATCGAATTCAACAGCCTGAGACTTTCAAGACGTAGACAGAGATGGAAGGATTGGACAAACAGTACATCTCTACTCAATATGAACAACTGGGTTCTATAGGATGTGGAGCGACATTACGATCGGGACGTCGCCGTTGTACAACGAGGTTGTCGTTTTTTCGACAATCTTAAAGCATACTGAAGAACGTGAATGTGAAAGATGGTGCGACATGACATGGGGAAGAGATTTAACAACGGTTGAATAGATTAATTCTCTTCACTACTACATAATACCAATCATTAGCAAGTTGGAAAGAGCATTAGATTCCAAAGAAATGTTCGAAGCACGGTCTTCGCTAGGCTTACTAGAAAGCAATATATATAAGAATTTATTGCTGATGCCCATTCATGTTCACCATATCAAATGCTATGCCTATATTTTGTATATCTGGATTGGGTACTAAACATGGAGAATAATTTGCTTTAGAACAGTTCAGAGAAAGTGAGCGACGTAAGAAATTTGGGTAGAGTAAGATCGTGGAGAAACTTCTGCCAGGTGGACTGCTCAATAGTTACTTTAAGAAGCATCCGTGTTAGTAATTTAATGATTCTTGGGCTACGCGGTCTCTTAAGTAGTTTCAATATAATAGTAACAGACGACTAACCATAAGATCAAATTCGATATCAGCCGCTTGTAGAGCTTCCATAAAGAGTGCACTGTGTTGAAAGTGGACGTTATCTGCAATTGTCGTGACTTTTCAGTCTTTTGTCTCTGGGATTGGTTCAAAAACATGGGTATGTGAACTGTAAGAATTCATTTTCACTGACCGTCATATAGTCCGTGGGCAAGAAGGAGATGAGTATTCTTGAAGTTGGAGACATTTCTGATGATATCACCGTTTTCATATGCTACCTTTTCTGCGTCTCCCATATAGCGTTCAGTATAGGCTGCGTCTGGAACCAGCAGCCTTTTTAGCATTTTTGAGAATCTTATATGTTATAAACCATATTAAATAAGAGCTCACAACTTCTTCTGAACTCTATATTATATTAATATAACTTTTATATGCTGTCTATTCTATCATTCCATGATAAGATACGATGTGAAATACAACCACAATGATGCCGAGATATTTGAAGAACTCGGAACCCCAGTCCTCTTCAAACTCTTCACCGAGGGCCTTACATGCTCTCGTAAGGGTGATCGCGGGTTCCGAATCCTATATGAAGATCCTTGTTTTGCTCATATCTTAGCACCTTTGTGATTCTACACTGATTGTTTGTAACATTCGTCTATGGGGCATTTGGTTTGAGGAATGAAAAGAAATGATGCATTAAACCAGTTCTCTAGCAAGGACCAAACACAATCCGAGAAACCACAGTTCTATGAGTCCACTTAATAAACCAATGAACACAGTGCACTCAATAGTAAATGACGTTATTGGAGCTTGATCTCACCATTCTGTTTAAATCCCGATTTATTAAAAAAAAAAAGAAAGATATACCGTAGAACAAGAAATTAGCCACTGGAGCCACAGAAATGGCGCATTTAAAGAATCCAGTCGGTGCTATCTCTGTTGCTTTTGCGGCTACGAATCCACCGTACGACCAACCAAAGATAGAAAGTCGGTTTTTGTCAAGTATTGGGTACTTTTTCGAGAGAATTCTGAAATCACACAGGTATACGTCAAGAGAGAACGATACGATAGTACATGAAGAAGAAATTAATGCATTTTATGTTGAAAATATAAAGTCATGCCTGTCTACTTTTTCGCCGAAAATAGAACCTTCTACAAACATCTGAAGAATCATTTCTGACTTTTCGAATTGGTTTTTGATTGTATTTATTAATGGTATTGAGCGTTGATTGAGTGGTACGGCGTTCCCAGGTCTTCATTAAAGGTCTACACACCATTTCAAACCACTGCATCCCAAACGTCCCAAGTACTGCTAAGAATACATTCTATTGATAGTAATATATATATATATATATGCATATATTTTGCAACTATAACTATTAATAATAAAAATAATGATAGTATGATAAATGATGGCAATAAAAATAGTACTATATGAAGTAATCTAAACAATAATAGATACTTGATACTTGAACGGCCCGTGCTCAATGGTTGTGCGGGCCCCAGCACAACCACCATTTTTCAGAGATTTGCGGGTTAGGCTATTGTGGTTCCCTAGAATCCCGAGGTCAGCCTGGCTAAAGTTTGGTCCAGTTCTTCACCACCACAAGCAGTCGCAGCCCTTGTGGATCAGGGGGAGATTTGCCACCATGCGACTAATTTGCTACCAGGACGGTGGTGGATCCTGGTATTCGTTTATTTATAGCTGGGTGTCTCGTTGGGAACGCAGGACTCCTCATTTTAGGAGACCCTGCTGGGGTGATGAATGCTGGGTAAGGTTGTGATTATAACTATAACCTCAGCTTAACTGGGTTCATTGCCGATTTGGGCTCCCCGGATCATTCCCGTTGACGGGTCATTGCTGATGGCAAAAGATCGATAGAACTAGCTGAGAGACAGGCGAAATGAAGGAACTGCATGGTGTGGTAGTGAACGCGTTACTCCCCGGAAAGGACAATAGCGCGTTCGTCCCCACCGCAGACACCTGCGGTCCATAGTTTTGCAAATATCTCAGCATTATTAAAGTGATGTTTGGATACTTGGATGGCACTTCTTTACTGGCTGTGGGAGCCCCAGAATAATTTCAACTGTGTCGGAGTTTTGCTGATCTAGCCATTGTGGTTCCCTGGAGACCCGAGGTCAACGAGGCCAAGTGTGCCCCAGGGCGTCTCCACCACAGGCAGTCGCCGCCCTTGTGGATCAGAGGGAGATTTGCTACTGTGCGACTAGTTTGGTACCAGGACGGTGGTCGATCCTGGTATTCGTTTATTTATAGCTGGGTGTCTCGTTGGGAACGCAGGACTCCTCATTTTAGGAGACCCTGCTGGGGTGATGAATCCCCCTGTACATTGCAGCCCGACACCCAGGAACACCTCCTAGCCACGATGAGGCGGTAAACAGTTAGGAGGAACAACAATAGATAAAGAAAAGAAGTAGTGACAATTAATATTAAATAGATAGTGGCAAATCAGTGTTCTGGTACAAGAATCCAAAGCATTGCCACGCAGAACTCCTGAAGTGTTTTGGATAAATTCCAGAAATCCAAAAATGAACCGCAAAGAGTGCCCTGTGTTCACGCGTGACGTCAAGCCGACTTTTTAACTTAAGTCAGACACATTCCTCCACAATACAAGACTATGTACGACAGGTCTCCATCAACTGATGGAGTGATGGACTTATAAGAAACAAAATCGTGAGTTTTCGAAGGAAGTTGTTTACGATGCGAATGGAAATTTATATGTTAAGTTTTATTGGCGGAGGTTATGAAAATGTTTGACCGGGTAGACTGCGTGTCAATTTTATGCTTCCATACTTTGAAGAATGTGAAACCACCGAAGGGGCAGCTTGTGTCAATGAATACTGCGTGAATTAGTGAAGAAACACTATAATAGTAATCTCGTGTCTGCTCATCAAGAAAACGGTGACTCACTGAAGAGTTTCAATCTGGTCTTCGATCTCGACAGTTCCCAGTACTTTGTAAATGGGGCTACGATATTTCCAGCCACGAGCGTTCGATCCACGGCCATCTATCTGGAGTTGGGAATTGTCGATCTTGTATCTTCTTTTGATTATTTTTCGAACATGAAGATATGATTCGAGATTTGGAATGTCACACCTTTACCAATGCATAATTTCGATCGCTAACGATGTATTCATCGAATCCAATTGAAAATTCATCGGTAACGATTTGGGAAGTTGGTCCACCATAGCTGAATGCACGTTTACTTTCTACCGTGTTTATCCTTTTGAAACTCATTCTTTACGTTATAACTGGCTTTGTCTTTGTGGTTCTAGAACTACATATTAGGCTGGTCGAAGTATTACGAAGTTTTATCAATATATATGTATACATATATATATATATATATATCACGTATCCTGCTCAATGAGGGATTCCCATCTGGTTGGTTATGGGGTTAACTAGAGCATGTCCTGGTGGTGGAATAGGACTTAATCGCAGACCAAAAGCGACCTTTGCTTTTCTGAGGCCCGGGTCTACACGGAGAATGGACGCCCTTTTTTCGATGCTCCGATTTAGCACATTGCTTCTGTGTTTGAGAGGACGTGTTCATGCATGCGTGCATGGGTTTGTTCTCGTTTGTGCGGGTTGTATTCCACGAAACTATTTGGCCAAAAACCGGCAATCAAGTGACAAGAAGTATATGGGAGATACGGTTAGGAGTCGGCTCCAACCAATAAGCTCCACGTCTACTCTGGTAGAGACTGGTTAGCGATCCGTGAATATATTCAACTTCCACGTTCAAAGCTAAACAAGTTAAGCATGGGTATAAATAGCTAAACAAAGTAAAGCAAATGCCCATTGCTACCCTGAACCCAAAAGAATTTCACATTTTCACATAGCAGCGTTGAGTGGCACAAGTAGGGAAGAGTTGCAATGTCTTAAGCTGGTTAGATCTGGAAATATATTAATGCAACGATCTGTACTTACAATGCACGTTAACTGCAGTCTGAACCCTTCAATGAGGAAGTGATGTTGCATGGTAAAAACATCAAGTACGACAACATTGACTTGGCTGAGGCAAGAAGGCGCCGTCCAATTAACATCGTTAATGATATCGGAGAGAAGTCTTCCTTGGATCATGTACCAATAGAGCACGTGGGAGCGTTGAGTTCGTCGTCATCGCTACTTTGGACATTAACATTTATCTCTTTGAACAGCCTACTTATAATGGATATTTGGACAACCCATCTTCACGACTACTCAGAGGACCTCAGAACAATTTCCACTCGTTCTTTTCTCGCGCAATCATTGCCCTTGGTGGTGGTCTGTTTCAAACATGGTAACATCGGCGAGGCACATTCCATGATCCTAAAGTCGTTCCAATCTGCGAATGCAGATAGTCGACGCATGCCACGAACACGTGCACCTATCGTTTAGATGGTCTCGTAAGAGAACGCGTGTATTCTGTTGGAGTCTACCCCATTATTTCCGTCCGTCTTTCATCTTGTCTTATTATGTGATCAGCTAATTCTGTTGAGGTGTATCTTCCTGCGTTTTGAAGGTGAGATAGGTTCCGAACAACTGATCTGCGCACTCTGGCTATACATTGTGAATGCCGGTTAAATTTCAGGAGACATTATTCAAGCACTCTGTAGATTTTGCGCAGAATTTTTCACTTGGTTAAGATGTTATTCTAGATACCAGGTTTATCATTACGACCAAGATCTACAATTCCCGAAACCCACTCTCACCGTTTAACGGAGAGCTTTCCCAATAGAGAGTAGCATAATGAGATAGACCACATTGCCACAATGCAAAGATTTTGCCTGGGCGATGTCGCTGTTGTCTCAAAATTTTAAACAGGATTGGACGATCGCCTCTTTGGTGTAACTCTTTTTCGCAGAAAGGAGAGAAAGGCGCAAGGTTCAGAAAACGGACCCCAAAAACCGCTAAAAGCTGGGATTTATTTAGATTATTTCACTGCTTTTGGAAAGATGCAGTCGGTCAACATCTTCACATCTGATTTTATTGGCGCCTGATCGAGTTACTAGGCGATCGGAGGAAAGATAGGTGATATCGGTGATCTTATCAGCGTACTTTATAATCATATGTCCTTGGTGGAGTGATACTAACTTTTGCTATTTCTTTGCTCTTGAGGAATTGGATTGCTGTCCTTAAATTAAATTAAATTAAGATTGGATTGCTTTCCTCAGAAACACTTAGTTTTTCTTAAACCTTCAGTATCGTCAGCATCTTTAGCTCACGTCAAATAAACTTGTGGAACCTACACTTTTAGCAAAACTGGTAGAGTGCGAGAAGTGGATCTTAATCTTTGTTCGGTTGGTAGAAGGATTTGCACGCGAGCTTCTGGAAAGATGCGAGTTAGCATGACTCTTCGAGAAATCCTTGTTTTACTATTTTTCTGCTTTTGTAATCCGATTAGATTTCTTGGTGTACCAGTAGTTACCAGTAACATCTGAGCAGTTTGGTAGCTTATTACTATAACAACTACTCTCTATCACAACAAATACTCTCCATATCTTTATATTATCATGTGTTTCTTATGCTGTTCTTGTACTATTCCACACACTATGTGGTCATCTGAGATATAATATAACTTCGTCTGTATTCTTGGGTTTAAAAACAGCTGTGGTTTTTGACTCGTGACATGTTTTTGGCCGCTTTGAACTGTAGCAGTTAGTATCTGTCCTAAGCGCTCATTTATTGCTTGCTCTAAAGATCTCGAAGCATGGAACTCTCCATCTTGATGTAAGATGTAGCTGCTTCGATCACCAGGAGCAGTCCATTACACTTCCCTTTTATGCCAAGCCATTATTTGCACTCCTTGCTCTTACGCATCTCCTTCTACGAACGCTTTCTTGGTCCAACAGTATTGTTCGCATGGTATGCTATTTTTTCGTAATCTTAGTTAAGCAATCTATTGCAGAAGCTGTTTTCCCACGTTTTCAACGTACGTGTATCGTTTCTTAATAGTTTATTTCTGCGTGTCGATATATATATAGAGAGAGGGAGAGAGAGAGAGAGAGAGAGAGAGAGGATGCTCTCGGCGTTTATCAATCTCTGAGGGATACGCCATGCATTCTACTTCATTAAGCATCGTTTAGAGACGATTGAATGCATATCTGGCCTTTACAACGAATGACTCGTGGTGGCCTACCGATCTATCGAGCCAGTGCTGCTATTCTCCCAGACAAGTCTGGTGCCAATTTGCTGAACTCGGAGGAATGGAAGGCTTAGTGGGCCATGGGCGCATGGATCGATAGGGTGTCTCCCACCACTGCGCTACACACGCCCTTGTATAAACATACATATATATTATATATATGTATATATTACATATGTATATATATGCAAATGTTTGGGGGTTTAACTAAGCAATTTTGGCGCTCACCCTGGTGCAACAACAGGAATCCAGTGTGACAAAACAGAATAAATTCAAGCGTTCTCTGCTGGGCTAGTGATTATAGGAGCTTCAGTTTTTTTCATCGGTTATCGTATTTAGGTCCTAATGCTTATTTATACACTTTATAATACTACCTCTTTTTCAGCACAATACTTTTTCTTTTTATATTTCACTCACCGAAACCATTCCGCAATGTTACTGAGTCGTCGATCACCGTCGGTAACAATGTGCTGGCTAGTCGTTTTTCTAACATGCCGTCGTATAAGTGTAAAAACCTAACCACTAAAATATTCATACTCCTTGTACCATATGTAGCCAAGAATACTGCGTAAAATTAAAGGTAAGGTGTTGTGAATAATTCGAAAATTAGTCTGAGTCGGTGGATTCCTACCATTCTCAAGTTTGTTGTGTTTTAAATCGCTGAGATAGAAATGAGGATGTGCAGGGCCCTGAAATTATGTTCATTATTCTAACTTATTATCTACTGCCTACTCTTTTTAATGGCAGTGTATGTTGCGAAATATAGCCTCAATGATGCTGAGACATTTTCAAAACTCCGGACCGCAGGTCGCTCTATTAGCCTCGCGTTTGCTCAACAAAAATACGAAGAATTACTTGATCAATGCCGAGGTTAATAGAAAGTCGGTCGTGGGAGTTACTGAAAGATGTAC